>JAWLRI010000833.1:8068335-8087855 GCA_034781795.1 Crypturellus tataupa | reverse complement strand
AGGAAGGAAGGAAGGAAGGAAGGAAGGAAGGAAGGAAGGAAGGAAGGAAGGAAGAAAGGAAGGAAGGAAGAAAGGAAGGAAGGAAGGAAGGAGATAAGGCTTATGAAGCAATTAAAATGAATTTCTATCATTCTAATCACAAGATGCACCAACAGCACAAAATAACTGTGCTATGTGGCTTTATTTTTTCATATGCTGTTGGGAACTAGCCTAGTCTCCTACAGAAACTGGTCCCCTAAAAAAAACTAAATAACAGTTACCAATTTACCATTCTTGAGTATTATGCACATTGTACCTGCATTTCCAAAAATAGAGAGGTCATGCTCTTCATTTTATTAAAAGGGCACATGGAGATTTTTAATGAAAAGCTGTTGTGAATCTAAAGCAGTTAAAGAAAACTGTGACTAGAGGAACTCGTTTGTAACTATTGGTTTCACAGCAGGCTGTCATCTCCCTGTTCTGCTTCTTCGCTGTTTTCTGTTTCAGTAAGACCTCTGCTCTACTATTATGACTTAACAGCACGGTAATCTTTATAAACCTGCTAGATTTTTCTGGAATATATTTAAGAAAAAAAATAAATGTCTACTGGCTGGTGGAGCACTCCTAATTAAGGCTCCCTGGGAGTATGCGCACATTTGGCATCCAAACAGATTCACACTTCCTACTCACCAGCACAGCTTCGGGTGGAGGTAAGAAGTTGATGATAACGTTTCCTAACACCCCACATTTTAATACAAGAAAAAAAAAATCCAAATTGGAGGTATTTTCACACAGATTTAAAATCTCGGATGTGTCAGCAGCTCTCAGAACGATAATGAGCGTTTAGGCTGCTATAGGAGTAAGACACAGCAGTGCATGTTATGAATTAAGGCTGCATCAGGGATGGGTGAGGGGGAGTCCTCATGCAAGCTTGAAGGAAACTCATTTCTGGAACTGAGGCTTCACAAAGAAAAGGGTCACAAGCCTGAAAGTGAAGCCAAAAGTAGCTTTGCCAGTGGAAATACTTAGAAACCACTGTTTTCCGGAGGTCAAGTGGTGTGAAGGAGGAGCACTTTAATTAAAAATAATGGTGTGGTCTGTTTTACTTGCTGTATCTTCCATTCAGTGAAGAGCATGCCAGGAAAAAGGAGAGAAAAATGAAAGGGAGAGAAGAAAAAACATAACACATTTGCCCAGTGAAAGGCTCCAGAACCCCAGTGTGCATGTCCAAAGTGGAGCTGTTCATGAGAGGGAAGATGGTAACAAATTTCTAAACTTCATTTTCCTTCCTCCGGACAAAACAAAGCAAAAACCTGACCCAAGAAGCTTCCATCTAGAAAAAGAAAAAAAAAAAAAAATCTAGATTAGATGCCAGTGGACACCTTAGGTACCGGGGGATACATGTCATTTAAGTCAATATTCTCACAGAATAAGGTAGATGATACATGCAATCATAACCTCAGATTAGCAACGCTTCTGGTTGTTTCAGCAGAGTTGGCTTCCCATGAGAAGGACAGTAGGGAGTACAGACAGAAACGTATAAAGAAACCTTTTTATACCTGCTCATGCTTCTTATAATCTAACAGGAAGATAACTGGCAATACCACAAAATATTTCCTAATATTTTTAATTTATCTTTGTAGGCTTACTAGTTTGTTAGGACATTTTATTGTGCCTTTGTTTATGGCTTTGACCATTCCTCCAGAAACTGCTGCTTGTGATCACTTTGCCTGACTACACAGTAAATCAGTGGCTCAGCATTACTTACATACCATTCATTGCATACTTTAAAATGTCACCCTCATTTTCTCTATGAGACAAACAGCACAATAGTCTCCAAAAATGACAAGTTTGGCTTGTTTTTGCATCCCTGTGCCTTCATAGTGAATGGACAAACAACCTGTTAACAAACAAACTCCTCCCTCACAATGTTCTAAAAGTGGCAGCAGCTTTCCCAGAAATAACGTTAAAAGCTGTATGATGTTATTGATCTGCTTGGAGAATGCCAAAACCCATAAACATTAATTAAAAAGTAGTTGTGTTGCACTAAGGCTAAATGAAGGGGAAAGAAAATCTACGTATTGTTCCATATCAGCCACACAAATGTCAAGAAAGCTTTTGGAGACTTACATCAGTCGCTGATTAACTGGTTCTTTTAGTCTTTTACATGACATGGACAAGTTGGTTAAAAGCCAAAAGAAAATGTATGCAGCTAATTGCCCATTCAAGCCAATTTTTTACAGCAATGAATATCACCCACTTAATATTCAACCTGCGAGAGCAATCAGAAAAGCAAAATAAAACAAAACAAGTAAAAACTTAAGCCTGTATTTATAGCATTGCAAATGTCTCTCTTACTATAATTTGATTTAGAGATAGCCTTAGAAAGAAAAACAGCATGACCAAATTACACATGACAATAATAAAAGCATTGTTAAAGACATTTTCTAGGTACTTATCAAGCCATTTATAGAAGAAAATAGAAAATACAGGAAAGAAAATGAGACAAATAGAGTAAAGTACACCATGGAGACAGTGTTGCCCATGTCTTTGCTCACTTAGGCCTTTTGCTGGAGGGTCTCCCCTTCCAGAGAGAAGATTGCAGGTAGAAGACCTGGACTACTCTGCAGAGAAGAAGCCATCAGGTCCTTTACTGAAGTGGTTTTCCCTATCTGCTAAGATATTTGCCACAGATTCAGGAACAGTAGTACAATTTATTCTTGAAGAAAAATATTTTCTCAGTCCTTTACATACAGAGAACTTTTTCTTTGCAGTTCCCATATAATACTGCACTGATACTACCTTCATTTTGTTAATACCGTTTCACCACTGAAAATTCGTACAATATTAAAATGATCACAAATTTCTTTCAGATGCAACTTGTCCTCTGTAAAAAGAACAGGTCACAAGCTGGGAAACTATAGCCCTGAGTGTGTCCTGTCTCTTCGAGCTGCCCAGAGAACATCCGCTCCTCCCGCTGCCACTTTCTAGCAGCTCTTCAGATTATTACTCCCTCATTTACCTTCCCGTCATTAAATCTATTATTGGCAAAATACGTTGGCTTGGGATGAGTTTATTCCCATTATCAACATTTCTCCTATTCTAAAAAGGATTTAAATGGTGACTAATAGCATTTGTTTTAATCATTTTTGCAATTAACTGTGCAAACTTATCTGGTTGGAAGATACAGAAATAATTAAAGTGGACATTTAAATTCTTTTTCATTTTTCTTATTTTCTTCTTTCCCATTATCTTTGGCAAGGGATTCCAGGACTCTTTTTTCATTTTTTAATTCATTTTTTTACCCTCTGAAAAAAATTCAGGATATAAAGTATTTTAAACACCTTGGGAAATTTTAATCAGCTTTTGGTTATGCCACAAAACCTCTGTGCAAAGCCAGGTGTCCTTAGTGAGATCTGTCTTCATTGCAAATATGGATAAGGTCAATGCCTGCTATGCATTCAATTATTAATAATTTTTTTCTTTTTTTTTTTTAGTTTAGTTTCATAATGTCTAAATGTCTGAGGCACAGATCAAGATCTCTCTCTGCCGTGTTGTGTACAGACATGGGGATTTAGGCACAATTTTTTGGGTGCCTACCAAATCATTGCCAGTTCCTACGGACTGGAAACAGATAACAAGGTCTATCAACTAAGACATGAACAGAGTTACTAATTTTTCCTCTGCCATACCATTTTGTCACTTAGAGTGCCTCAGAGGAGAAAAAAACCTGTGTATGAGCACATCTCCAGTCAAAATGGGTTTGCTTTCTTTGCCCACTAACCTACTGCACGAAAGAGCCATATTACACAGGCTGTGGCTTGGGGAAAAAAGGAATTAAATAGCAAAATATCTCCTGTCTCTCTTTTGCAGGTGTGAAGGCATTTACACACTGAGCTAGAACAGTTCTGCTCTTTATCCCCTTGACATTAATATGTATAAACACATTAAAATCAAACAAACAAAAATGGCAAAAAAAAACCCTTTTTTGTCCTGTTATAAAAGTCCATCTTCTCAACCCAATCAATGTCAGCAGCAAATCCATAAAAAGTAACAATATATAAAACATGTCATAGATTTGGCTCCAGCAGTTTAATTAATTTAATCCATTTGGGAGTAGATGACAAGGCTTTTTCTTCAGAAACCCTCATTGATTCTTTTTAAATAGTGCTGACACAAGTGGAAGTAATTCAAATTAATGACAGATAAAGTTCTACTTTGGGTCAAGATTCCTTAAACAGATCAGACTATAATCAGTATTAATCCACTCAGATTTAATATTTGTACTAGCAATAAACAGAGTAGAGAGGTGTTTTTAGTAAGAAATTAAAATAATGCAGAAAAACTTCCTTTCTTCCCTTCCACTTCTTTTTATGTTCAGATGATCGGTTGTCTATCTGACCCATTCTCTGTATAATAATAGACAAAAAAGTACTTTCCTAAAGATGCTGCAGAGGAATCTTTGAAGAAGACATCTAGTCTTGGAGAATACATAAATAGCCTAAATTATTTATTAGAAATTGTTCTGTGTTTGGAATTGAGAAAGATATATCATTCCTGAAAAAATAAGAAACTCCTTTCCTTTGATTATGATGCTTATTAATAGTAACACTATTTATTTTTACTATGGACACAGAGCAGGTTTATTTGTGTACAGGCAGAGAAAAAGTGGTGTTGCAACAAATATTAAGCCTTTATTCATAAACACATAAAACCATTTGAGCAAATGATGCTCGGAGTTATTGCTCAGAATTATTTAATTAATTTTCTGAGGATGAAAGGGAAAGCTGCTCCTCTGCTGAAGCTTGAGTTAAAAAAAAAAAGAAAATAGGTGAGAGAAAAAACAAATTTCCTAGGGTCTGTTTTGTACTTCCTTACTCACCAGTACATAACAACCACAGATAAGCACATTAGAATGATGTTTCTGCCCAAACTGGCAGAACTGAAGCCATCAGCAGCTTTGACACTTAACTGATCACCCACTTAAGCTTCAGAGCGAAGCCTCCATTGAGACGCACAGGGCAGATGTTGTTCACTCCGACTATCACTTTCCCTTATGCAGATGCAGGAAGACCGATTCCTGCTGATCATAGGCAGGGAAAGAATTCTGAGGCATTAAAAAGCACTTTTCATTTTTAAGAATAATTTTATAAGCAGATTTCCTAAGGAAACTACAGGTAGGGATATATTATTTGATATTTTTTTAAAGTCAAAAATACTGTCAGGAATGGCTTAGAACTGGGCCTGAGCTGGGGTAGAAATTGGACTAGCTGACCTCTCAAGGTCCCTGAAATACTATTCCTGATTCAAAACCAGAGGAAAATGAACTATGTCATGGAAGGAAAGCTTAAATTGTGCAGAAATTTACATAGGAGGGAGAGGATTTAAAGCTTTGCAGAAGGATTAAAATTTGTTATGAGCTCTAACATAGAAATGGTACTGCTAAGTGAAAACCTTTATACAGTTAAACATTCCCCTTGTCCTTCAAAGAAATACCACTTACAGATAAGAGAAATGGTCTTCCAGATCAGAGCAAAGGTCACTTTCATGGCGAGTTAGACAAGTTTGAATGAAGATTAAACTTCCTTTGGATTTTTGACGGTTATTCTATCCACCTTTTCTCCACTTTCATGGGGGATAATTTCTTTACAAGACTATTGCATTAAGAAAACATGCCTGAAAAGGTGCTGGCAACCCGGTGATAGTGCACAGAGCAATAAGAATCACTCAGAGTTTGAAGTGAGTCAAAGACATCTCAGCTGTGCACCAAGGAGAACAACATATCGCTGAGATAAATTCCCTTGCTCACGCCAGGTAGCACAATCATCCTTCATTACACACTTGGGCCCAAATTTGCCGAGAAGGTAGTGATTCCAGCTGCCTGTGTTCCCAGCTCTTTGGGCTGACCTAGATTTGAAGAGGAAGGAGGGGGGAGTGAGGTGTGGATATCCAGCCCCTGCAGTAAACCTCCTATGACCAAACGTCTGCATTTCTTGGCCAGAGCTATTTCAGGTTGAACAGCAGAGAGCTGAAGAATTGAGAGCATTGATACCAGAGAATTAACCCTGTATCTTTTTATCCAGCCTAGAAATTAGTATTATTTTATGATTTCACTGGTAGTGACACAAAAATAAATCTGTGTTAGTCTAGAAAAAAAAGATGACTGAGCAAGTTAGTCCAGCTAGACCACAACAACATGCAAAGCAACAGCACACATGACAATTAGGTGGCCATCAATATGTGATGCCTTCTTTTTCCCAGAACATATAAGTTTCCTTCTCGTTTATTAACTCTTTTGTAGTTGTGTTTATTGAGAAAGCCTTTGATGCCACACTAGAGCAAGAGGAGATTTTTTCCATAATACGACACCTTTCCCCATGGGATGCCTGTCAGCTAAATCATGCTGGCCCCAATTTAAAAACTGTAAAAAAAAAAAAATGAATCTGTCTTATTGTCTGCCATAATTCAAAGTGCATTTGTGTCCTCAGATTATGGTAAGGCTGTAGACATTCCACAAAATATCGATAGTGTAATTTCAAGATTCAGGCTGTGGCTCACCTCTTTCCCAGCCTTGCTGCATAGGAAATGTTCGGAACATGGCCAACAGTGCCAGCCATCTCGCACTCTCTTAGAGGGCTGTAGCAAGTCATGCACAATTTACAAAAATGAGAAGAGCTGTTAAAAATGCATTCTTTCCTTTACCGTGAAAAAAAAAAGATTTTTCATATTTTTCATCAATCCCACCAAACTTATTGCTTCTACCCTCCCCCAAATCAAGATGTTGCTCACAAGTTCTATGACTTTTACTGTAAGAAAAACATTGATTTTTCCCATGGTAATCAGTCATTTTGTTCCTTTCAAAGAAAAAAAAAACGCACACTTTGTTGGAATATGAATTTTCTGAATAAAATAGATTTGGTAGAGGAAAAAAAGAATACAACCAAGGCTGACCTTTCTCTTTTGTTTTCTCATCTACTGTCAGGATTTGGGAGCTTCACACACTCTTCTCCTTCTTTAAAATAAAGGATAAAAATAGCCCTAATGAGCAGCTCTGTAACTACAAACAGTAAGTATTTCAGTCAGGAAAGAAATGTCACTGTTAAGCTTTCAGCTGTTGTTATATATAACAGCAATTTAAAAACATATAGTGTAAAAACGATGAAAGCTACCCTGACAGGGATGCATTTACACTTGCAAGATTTATGGAAATAGAAAATAAATATTTAGCATTTTGATTTTATATGCTAGGAGGAGTCGAATGCACGCCATTACCAGTGTCATCCTCCCTCCCCCTCTCCCATCTTCAAGGCAGTGAAACACCTCGCCACCGCACGCCTCCTGCCATCCCTCTGTGCCGGGGGACACCGCTATGGATCAGCATTTAGGAATAAATAAATAAAATCTGGGACATCAGTTGTGTGGCATAGCAGAGTTCAAATGGCTTTGAAAGACTATTCTCATCACCAAGGATGTCGTATTGTAGGCATGGGCTTCAAATATTAAATAACATGGGAGACAAGGGAACAAATACTCTCTATGAATAGGTATAGAGTTAATTGAAAGCTGCTCTATTGTTCCATTGCTGTAATCCAAAACACACCTGTGAGGCTTTCCTTCCTCTTTCGAGTTACATACACAACACAACAAGAAAAAAAGGGGAAATGAAGAAAAAAAAAAAAAGCAGAAATAAAGGGAAGGGAAGGCAGATGAGAATAAGAAATGTCTTTTTTCCCATCATACAAAAAGAGTTAATCAAAGTAAAGTGTGTGTTGCAATATCAAGAAGGGGAGGGGGAAACAAGCTTAAAAGATTAAGTGCATAAATGGAATGGAATTTAGCCACATGCCATTACAGTCAGTAATAGAGATTTTTTTTTCCCTCCCCCAAACAAATATCACAAATAGAATGAAACAGTAAGGGATAATTTGGGGTGGTAGTTCTGAAGACCTCTATTCAATGTCAAGAGAATGCATGAACAGTGATGCATGTTATCTGGCTGAGAAAAGGGAATGCTAAAGTAGGCTCCGTTCTTCATGGCCAGACAATTTCTTTTTTGTGTTCTGCCAGAACTCTAATTGTAAAGCCCTTTTCAATCGCACCAATCAGCCATGTCTTTCAAGTTGGCTCCCCCCATTCTATTATCCAGCTGACAAGCAGTTATAAAAAGAGATTTTTTTCCACATAGGCAGAAGCTATACGAAGATAAGTGACACCAGCTACATTTAAATTTTAAAAACAGATTCTTTCATAAAATTGTAGGTTGCTGCCATTCACTTATTTTATCAACTTGCAATTGGCAACATTTTCTCCCCTTAAACAATAATGAAAGGAGATAAGCTAGTGAAATACCTCTAAGTAGGCAGATAGACAAAATAGGATGCCATAAGAAAGGGAAGGATTTTAGTCAGCCATCCCAGAATAAAAGAATTGTAGAATATTTCATGTTACTTGAAAAATAATAATAAAAAATGACCTTCCAGTTTTGGAGAACGAGACATCACTTGCTTTTTTTGATTGTTAACAAATGGAAGCTTATGAGATTGATATTTCAGCCAAATCTAAAAAAAAAAAAGAAAAAAAGTGGAAAAAAAAAATCAGTACCTGCTGGGTGGAATCAACATGTTTATTTTAATTGGGTGGAGCTGTAGCTTTTCTTATTACAAAGATGTCTGAATTTTCTGAAGTCAGACCCTTCTCTTATTCTTATCCTGGATTAGTAAATGACTCACCTGAAATCAATATTTTTTTTGAGACAGGCTTCAGCAAAGCAAAAAGCAAAGCAGGCAGAAGCTGCCAGTGAGTCTAGCAACTTTCTGTGTAATATTCTTCCAGTTCTTCCACTTTCTCGATTATGGACTGTCCACAGACATCTGCAAGATAGAGCTCTAGGAAGATTAAAAAACAAACAAACAAACAAAAAAGTGTATTAAAAGAGAAATCCTGTCCTTTTGCCATCCTTCCCAGGTAAGCACAGTTGCTTCAGGATATGTGAAAATACTAGTTTGGCTGGCATGAAAGGAAACAAATTGAATTAGCTGCCCAGATTTAACAGAGTATAGAAAGGGAGATAAATGGGAATGACTAAAGATAAGCCATAAGTGGGAAGTAGCATTGGTGGATGCTGGAAAGTGCTTTCAGGAAAAGGATTAAGAAGATGTAAGGAAATGCAGTTGGTGGAGCCCACAAGCAAATCTGGGGTGCAATGCAGGGAGGGAAAAGGCCTTCCCCGACCTAGGAAATGACCAGATTTTAAAATCATAATTGGACACAATTTTCGGCATGATAGTTAACAATAGATTCATCTGGAAAAAGTTTATCTATTTAAACTGATGCTCTTCAACAAATTATAGTTGTCCTAGGGTCAGTTGTCATTTCATACAAACCAAAGGCACCGAGAGGGTTGAGGAGTAATGAGGCATTATGCAAAGCAAAACTTTAAAATAAAGCAGGTGAGATAAATAAAGCGAACAAGATGTCGAAAAGCAACTAGTAAGGATGGTACCATAAGCAAAAAAAAAAAAAAAAAAAAAAAGACGTAAAAAATATTTGGATCAATGCACCTTCTTGTTTTTTGAAAAAAAAAAAAAAAAGGTAGCACAAGAAGTTAAAAATCTGAAAGGTACAAGGACCATCAGGTTTCAGCACTTCAGTTCTCCAAGGCACATAATATAGAAAATGCTTTTATAAAAGTATGCAATACATGATTTATAAATACACTATATATCTGGATTAATACATCCCAACAAAGAAGCAAATCAACCCTTAAAATTCCAAGTGGACTAAGAGAAAAGGATTACAACCCTGCATTTTCGTAGGCAGCTTGCTAAAAGATGGTAAAGCTGAAGAGAGATTGAATGATTCATTCACGACTGTAAAGTAGGTCAGTGCAAACTCAGAAGCATAAGGTTCCCAGTGTGTGCTTTAACCACTAGACATTAATTCTGTGACAAAAGTGTCACTATGCAATTAGCAAGAATAGTCTTACTTGTTGCTTTTTATTAAAAAAAAAAAGAGAAAAAAAAAAGATTTCTAATGGCTTCCTGCAACACTGCACCTTCATTTTAGCCAAACAGAATGTGTCTATCACATAAGCTGTTATCAGACCAGACAGAGAAATAGGAAATTGTATTCTATGGGTAGAGAACTCAAGTCAGAGATATTATAAATTCAGAAAACAGCCAGGCATGATTGATTGACTGGTTATTCATCCAAACCCACTAGGAAATGCAGCATCACTTTATCAGCAAGCTCTCACTTTATGAGTGCTGTAGCTCTGGGTTTAAGTGAGCTACTGTTTCTTGAGTGCTCTTATTTATTTATATATATATATATATTTTAAGCAGAATTTTATAGTTCTGAGACAATCCTAGCAGAAATTATCTAACAAGACTCAATGACTTTATTCTGGTTCTCAGCATTTGCTAGAGGACTGTTTACATGGCTTCTAGTTGGCTGTGTGTCCCATTTTCAGGGTTTGTTTTAAGGCATATAGTTTTCTCCATGCATCAGTGAAGAACTCAGGTAGAGGTTCTCTCTCAGAGAGAGAACTGGACCTGTGGATTTCACTAAGTGGAGAAACACCTGAAAAATTAGCTGGTTTGGCATGTAAGTCTCACATAGCCCTTGACAATTCACTAGTTATTGGCTGAGAAAGAAGCACATCTATTGAACCTCAGTGTCATCCATCCACTACTTAACAACTTTCCTTCTCAAACTTTGCATTAGGGTTTTCTTCATTTTTTGAGTATCCCAGCCTGAACTATCTGTTCAAATACATGAGAGATCATAAAACATAAGCTCATAGATAGAAAAAGTCTGAAAATGAAAGGGTATTCCTCTTTCAAGGCCTTTCTTGGCCATCCCAATCAACACTGTAGCATCAGCTTAACGCCTGCCGTGATCTTTGGAGTTTCCTAAAATTGTAAAATCTGTCTTGACATGTGTAGCTTTATGTACGTGTTCTGGTTTGGCATTCAGCATGTGCTGCACCACATCATGAGAGCAATTTAATAGGACTATTGAAAAATAAAGGAAATACAAGGGATTGAATCTTGTCACTACTCTATTTTGGATACACAAGATATTTTATGCCATTTGACAGATCATGAGCACATAAAATATTCATATTCATGAATACAAGGCTACTAGGGAGAGGGAGGAGACTGTCTGTTACAGAAAATTAGACCAAAAATCAGAACACAGATTTCAAAAGATGGAAAACCACTTTATTAACTCATTTTATACCTCATTAAAACTAAATTTTAATTCCTCTAGCTGTTGCTTCCTAGAACCATCTTGTTAACAAGCATACCCTAAAGAAGCAAGGATGGATGCTGCACTGTCATATATTCTCAGATAATGTCCTGCCTAATCCTAAATCTAATTCTTTGAGGGATGAGTAAAAGATACTTTAGAGGAGGGTAGGTAAGCTTTCTCAGTGAGGTTTCCAAACACACTGCATTAAAGCCAGTGCCAGAAAAGCTAAGTAATCACAGTATAGAGTCAGGGAATCCACTTCACTATTAACACACCTATACCCAACTTGCAAGGCTGGCTTCATGACTTGGGAACCAGTGCTACAGCAGTTCCCAAATGACCAACAGGGCCCAGGAGTTTTTTCATTTGCTAATGTAGAAAGAAAAGATTCATAAGGAGCAGGTGGGAGAACAAATTTGAAATAAATTTAATTGTATTTCACTATTGCCATCAGGCTGCTAGAAAGGGTGGTAGGTTGTAGCTGGAAGAGGACCAGAAAGATAAAGAAAATAACACACAAGTAAACTGTCGTTTAGTGCTTATGGAAAAACCTACCCACAACAATAGAAGTCTAATTTATTTATTATCTAAATGCATTGAACATATTTCCCTAGTTGTGTTTAGTCATGCAGATATTTTTCTTATCCACAAAAACATTCAATTCTTTCCAGAATTCTCCTTATGTCCTGGCATTGGTTATGACCTGTAGTAACTAGTTCCACAAGGAAATTATGAGTTGTGTGAAATATATTTCTGTTAATCAGGATGTGAATGCTGTTGGGTAACCTTTCCTTATATGTGGGGCAAAAAAAAAAAAAAAAAAAAAACAAAACACCCTAACCGGGTATGCTGATCTGTGTGCTGCTCTTGGACTGGCCCTGCGCCATGCCTTCTATTTATTTTCATCACTGTAGGTATGATTTTAGAAACACTTAGCCTGGAATGACTTTGTTTTCACTCTGAGAAATCAAGTGAAATCCAAACACTAAAAAAGAGCACAAATTATTTTCGTATTACTGGGTGACGTTTTTTCAAAGTTATCCTATATGTTTTTATTAGAATGTGAAAGGAATTGAGAAGGCAAAGGCCAGTAGCAACTTTAAAAATATATAACTTTTTTTTTTTTTTTACTTAACTCCTAAATTATGCTTTTGAGGAAAGGTATTTTCATAACTTAATTCAGTGACATCTGATCTCTCAGCTAAGGTTCATGGGCCAGTTCCACCAACAACTTCTTTAGTATTACCAGGTAAGACTAGAGCTGGGGTGATGGCAATGATTTTTTTAAGGTTAGGAATATGTATACTATTAGCAAGGCATGATATTTTTGGGGGGAAGACTATAGCAAACAAATCAATTTCTTTCCATTTTGTGCCACCTCTAAGACAGTATCTGGTGAATTAGATCAACAGTTTTAATTTATTTGCATTTCACTTCATTTTGAACTTAAGTGTAACACTTAAGTATAACACCCTGCCTCTTCGATGTGATGTAACACAAAATTCAAGCCTTCAAGTGTAACAGCCTTTACTGCTGAGGAGCCTGAGAACTGCACTCTGACTGCACAGTTAACAGTGCTGGCTTCTACTTGTGCAAATGAAAAAGGAGTTACACCAATGTCTGTACACTAAACACATAAAGACACATACAGAACAGCAACAATCACCACAAACATCTTTTAAAATTATGAAAATTTAAATGATTGTGGTTTAGAATAAGTTTTTATAGGTAGATAGATACAATTTAATAGTAGCAATAACAGATTATAATAGCTAAAGGTTACAGTATACTAGGAGGTTAAAGTTATATATAATAAAGCAACCATCCACAGCGAATAAAGACATGGTCAACTAAAGGGATGGACAACATCTGTATTCTGTGCTATTTCTGGAAGCTGATACACTGTCAAAAAGACTGAACTCATCTACAATCTCTGCTCATGAGAATAATCCCAAAACATCTGAGAATCTGCTCCACAGCAAGGCTGCAATTGCATGCCTCACGACAACACCAGTCACCCAAAAAGAGGCAAGATTTTTGGTATATATTCTAAGTAAAATTGACACAGTACTGCTGCTCAGGATTAACAATAGCATCACAGAGACAGTAGTGGTGGCCTCTGGCAACCTCAAAACAGCAGCTGTGGTTGCCTCCTGATATTCATGCCAAGTTACAGTAAGTTAGTAGCAAACTGCATGCTTCTCTTGTGGATTAGGCAAGTATTTTTCCATGGGTTAACTGTCTGTGTCTGGGAAAGGAATAAAGGCAGGTCTAAGTTCACTCTGGAGATGCAGAATAGCACAGCGACACCTCTGCTGAGGTTAAGGCCCCTGTATGTCACATGCCAAACCCAGCCAAGCACAACCCTGCCTTGAAGAAGCTCCAAGGCTAAGCAGAGAATGGCTGAACATCCTGCCAAGGATCAGTACAGCGGAGGCGCAGCCTGGGCAGGCTCCCGCCTCAGCTCCCCTCTCCAAAACGACAGGAACGCGGCTCCAGCTGCCCCTTGCTCCGCGCACCGGCCTCCATCCCTGCTGCTGAGCTGCAGGGCTGTGAGCTTCTGCCCTAGACAGCTCTTCCCTCTGTGCATGGAAACAGTGACACTATATGTGTACACAGTAGCCCGACGGTCTTCCTCTGGCAGCCTTCACGGTGCTATTATGCCTCCCACGGGACTGACCCTCCTGGGCAGCACCAGCGGCTGCCGACACTGCAGCAGCCCCAAAATAACTCACTCACAGGCTCTGGAGGCGGCGGCGGTGGCGGCTCCTTGATCACCTGGATATACAAAGAACAGGAGAAATGCAAGTTAATGGTAGGGTTCACTCATCTCCTAGGACTGCGCCCTCTGCTTCCTTGCCAGCTGCGCAGACAGGCTGCCCTGCTCCACTCTCCCACATTCAACCCTTGCGTTAGTTCCACTGCTTTTCAACAAGCGCAAAATAAATGTTGATGAGAAGCTAAACACACACATGGAACTATCCAATTAGTCAAGCAGCACCTCATTAAGTAGCTCCATAGTCTGGGAGCTCTGCCTTAAATACACCGTTTCGCTATTGCAAAATATTCGCTCAGTCTGCAGCTTCCAAGAAAGGCAGAGAAAGAAAAGGGAGAGGAGAAAGAAAAGGGAGAGGAGAAAGAAAAGGGAGGGGAGAAAGAAAAGGGAGAGGAGAAAGGAAAACTGTTATACCTAAAAAGGGCAGTAACAGCACATGCCCATATTCGTGCTATGCTCTTCTTCAGCAGATTTCAAAGCCTGTTTATGCTCTTTGCCAGTAGGTTCCAAAGTCTGTCCTGAGCAACATATCTTAATCCCTAGAGAAACTTGGGCCAAGCTCAGGCAGTGGCAGGAAGGAGAGGGGCAAGCTCAAGGCTTTCATACAATCTAATCGTCTCCACCATGATCCATACATTTCATTTACTATTCCCTTCTGCAAACAGCAGACTTGACCCTGCAAAGCAACACCCATGTGAGAAACTCACAGAAATGACTGTGATTCTCATGGTACAGAGCACCATAATGCCTGGACAGAGCCAGCAAATTAGCTACTCACAGATATCAATGCTCAGTTTGGAGCAATGGGGGCACCAAAGATGACAGTAGAGAGACCAGGGCTCCAGGCCTATCAGGAGAAATCTGGCTCCTGTGAGATGCCCAGAACTTTCTGCTTCATGCGTAATTCTATGACTTGCATACTTAACAAATAACATGAAAGCAATAGCATTTTATGGATTTTTTTTAAAGAAGAGGCATGCAGAAATTGTGGTATGCAACTCCTGAAGATAATTTGTAGAGTTTCTCCCAGTGGTGCAAATTTCAAATGATCTCGATAGCTGGATTCTTTGTCATTTGCAGGATGTGTACTTAGTGCTCTGCAGTACACTGACTTTAAGTAAGATTTAGATCTTGTCTTTGCCACATAACGAAGCACAGTACAGAATCCATGATACCCTGCAGACTCAAGCCACTTGGTCCAGTGCTATGTGAAGAAATGAGAAGCAGCATGATGGTTTTAGCAAGAAGCAAAACCTAAGGTAACAATCCCTACGTCTTAGATCCAACTGCTGTTGCAGCTGCCTAACATCTGATTAAGCTTCTCTCCTCATATTTCTTTGCTACTCACTGGAGGCTTCTCCACAAGCGCTGAATGGCCAGATTTTTAACAATTCTGCATTTGACAAATCTTGCCCTAAATCATTAAAATATGAATTTCTCAGTCACTGTCAAAATTAGGCTTTGTGATATTCAAAAAATCTGGATCTGCCTTAAGCACTTGTATCATGGCCCTACAAGCCAGACAGTAGTATTAAAAAAAAAAAAAAAAAAAAAAAAAAGTCCAACTGCCCAGTCCAATACTTTAACTTGGGCCTTTGGCAGAAAAGAGAAGAAATAAAGTCAAAAGCAAAATTTGGTACTTACCACTGTGCAGCAAAGAGGCCAGAACCACCAAAGAAGAGCCAGAGCCAGCAGCAGAAAGAGAATCAGCAGAGCAATGAAAAGTATCGTCCCAGTTAGCTGCAAACAAGAGGATTATACGCTAAGAACACGTCAAAAAAGAGGGCCAGAGCCCCCACGTCATGCAAGCAAAGTTAGCCAAGTTTTCCTCTGTGCGACTCTGCAGCTCAGGACACTGCTGTCGCTACGGCTGTGTCAGTATTTAGTGCCACCAACATGTACCTGAAGCTGTGATTCAGGGAAGCACCTCCTTTTAGCAAAGAAATTTATAGTATGCTTATAGCTGCTTGGCTTAAAGGGTCCTAAATGTGCACCTGAACCATTTCCAAATCAGGGCTGACAGGTCCCGCAATATTGTCCAAGGGGCATTTTAAACCACATGGCCGCGATCTCAAGCGTTCAGAGTAACCTTTCTTTGCCAGAGACGCAAAACACAAATGCTGGTATTCAAATCATGGGTATTTTGGAATGTCCTTACATGTCAACCTTGTACAACAGAGTAGCCTCAGCAGGTCACAAGCCCATCCACATTGCATCTTGAGCCAAACTGCCTGCACATACCCAAACTGAATATTTCTGCACACGAGTTTGTAACACTGCGGGTTCTTGGGTAAGCTTGCCTGGTCCTGGTTCAGCTGCTTTCACACCACATGGTACTCATGACCTTAACCATTTTTAGAAATTAAATGTTTGGTTCAGATGAGAAGCAGCATGCTAGGAAACTCTGTTTCCCTAGACTACAATGGATTTGAAGCGATGTTAAGATTAGCTCCAGCGCTTCTGCTATTTAATTTATATTGTCAAAAGTAACTTCATCAAAGCTGGATTCTTCTGAGTTTAAATAAAGTTTCATTTTGGCATCAGAGAACAGAGAAACAAACTTTTCTTCTTCACAGTCTCAGGTCATTCTCAAAAGAGCTTGAAGAAAGGTCTGTGAATCAGCCTACAGGGAATGGGAACAGGCTAGAAAGAAAACAGAAATTCTGGAAAAAGGATAGGTGGGAGGATGGGTAGAAAGCAAGTAAGTTCCAAAGATTTATGGAGGACACAGCCCATGAGGTTCTCCTTGTTAAATCTGAAAGTGACTTCCTGAATTCCCAGAAGACAACACACACTCACGGTTAATCCCTCCCTACAACAGGTGCTCCCCTTTGGTCCAAGCTTGTTTCCCCCACACAGAGAAGAGAAAGCGAGCAGGTTCCTGCACACCCCCAGCGCAGCATCATCTGCACCTCTGTGACTCCTTCTTACAGGAAGCAACAAAGTGGCCCTCCTGGGTCGTGCTATGCAGGCCACAGCACCCGTGTGGCCATGGCGCTGAGAACGGCAGGGTGAAGTGCTGCGGCCCGCGCAGAGCCGACGGCTCCAAGGAGGCCTCACTCAAGTGCTGCGGTGCCCTCCCCATCTCTCGTGCCCTTGGGCAGCGCTAACCCATCCGGGAAGCAGGCACTTGGGAGGCGTGAATTCCTCTGTTTGCTAAGGGGGAAAAAAAAGGTAGAAATATCCCCTCCTCCTAATGAACAAGCACACACAGGGTTGTAGAGAAACTGTATTTGGTAAAGGAAAAAGGCAGACAGTGTAGCTGAGCTGGGATGAGCACAGGTACCACGCAAAGGCGCAGGAGTAAAGTCAAGAGAAGGTACTTACGGCAAAGAAAGCAGAGAGGAGGCAGCTGGGGAGAGCAGAGCAGGCCAGCTGAGTGCCACGCACAGAAAAGAAAACAGGAGAAAAGGAGGCAGAAGGAGCCTCTAAAACAAAACAAAACAAAAAAAAGAGCAGAATGTGTGAGATTATGGGCAAACTAGGAAACCAAACTGCCCACCTCCTGCTTGTGGGAAGTGAATGGATCGAGCCAACCTGGCTCGCATGGCTGAGAATCAGGCCCCCTGCCTCTTTCATGTTCAATCTACACGAGCTGGTCAAAAACTGCCAGATTGACAGGATTGGAGATTGGATTCCTCTCTTTATCCCAAGGCAATGATGATGAAAGCCTCCATCCACGCTCTGGCCTGTAGGGACCCTAGCTAGGGCTAAGACTTCAGTCCCCATCAGAAATAAATGATGTATGAATAACTGAATGCATCAGTTCACACTTGTGTTTCACTGCAGACTCAAAAGGTTTCATTGTACCTGAGGTAGGAGACGAGTGTAAAATGTGAAAATGTCAGTTTTCTGTGTAGAAAACTTGGAGGAAGGATTTGTAAAAATCAGGTGAAGCAGCAAAAACATCTCTGCTAAATTTTGAGTGCCCACACTCCACACTGCTTCAGTCTGTGTGTGAAATTTCCCAGCTTCATTGCTGGAAACATCAGAAAAATCAAATTTGCAAATTACAAATTACAGAGTTGCTATCTCTTTAGCCTCATTCCTGCCTTTCTGTTCTGTGGCTGTCAAAAAGGGCAACAGTGATTACAAATCAGTATGACAGTGCTTGGTATAGGCCATAAAAACCCTTTTAACAATAAATTTCAACTTTGATACAAAGTGTTTGGCATGAGATACACAAAGTTGGCCTAAGTATTCCATAAGCACAGGGCCAAATTTTTGGATACTAAAACCCTCATAATGGATCAATGCTAACTCACACCAGCTACAGGCATCAGCTATTCTTACCTCAAGGCAGGAATAAGGCTGCTTATTTACAAATATTTGGCTTTTTCATATTATTTGATTCCAAAAATCAGATTTTTTTTTTATCCCTATCCCTTTCCCTGGGCTAGGTGGTCTTCTGATATCACTGTGGAGTGACATGTTCACTGCCACCACTGGCACCCAGCTATCCCTTGGCTATGGTCCCTTAACAAGAAGCTCAACTCAGGATCTGAGGCTGTGACCATCTTTGAGTCTTCCTTCATGACGGCAAAAGAAGGAACCTCCTGTCATTACAAAACTGTAAAAATGTCTTAAGGCAGAAGCAAACTAAGAATAAATGCTATAAGCTCTAAACAAAAAATAACCTTGACAGTGGGGAGGCTCTTCTATGGTGTGGCCCTCCTAGATCCAAGTCCAGACAGTTTTATCTTCCACTCAAGATCCTGTAATGGATCCCATGGCTCTAGAGAGTGTTGCTTCCTGACACTTCTCCCCTGGTTTTCATGGATTCCCTTCTATCACGTTACACATGAACATGTCTCTTCCCTGGGATAAGACTAGCCAGGGAATCCCTTTTTGCAATTGCTTATTAAGTAATCTATCATGATCAATATCAATAATAATATCATGATCAATAATAATTTAATCTTAAGAGGCCCTAGCTGTTTTCCAAAGGTTTGCTGGGATGCACTTGGTAACTGCAATGCAGAAGCTGTAGAAAAGCTCGTGCTCATTCAAGGAGGCTTTGCCTGAAGAGCAGCCGTCTCCTTCCGAGATCTCATGTTTTCTCTGTCAAGCCCCATTGCAATTACTTACACACTGTGTGCTGGTGATGCTGACAGAGCTGGAGATGAACGTTAGCCCGTTGTTCATGCTGACTTGTAGGAAAACCACCCTAAAGCACAAACAGATACACTTATTTTTAGTGTCATCTTTATACCCATTGTTCCCTTTATTCCGGCTGTGTTTTAGCCATTGGCTCGTGAACACGCATGGATAACGTTCTGCTGAGTCAAAGCAGTTCAGGGCTTCAGGTGCTTACCTGCCTTGGTCTCTGTGCTTGCCCAGGAGCCAGCCTTTCTATGCTGGCTTAATTGAGCCAGGGCATCTCTTTTTAAAAAAGCTCCATCCCACCTGGGGCAAAGAGCACTAGGACAGTGGGTCATAGAATCATAGAATCATAGAATCATAGAATGCCTAAGGTTGGAAGGGACCTCTAGAGGTCATCTAGTCCAAC
>JAWLRI010000833.1:8043385-8068235 GCA_034781795.1 Crypturellus tataupa | reverse complement strand
AAACATTTTTTTTTTTCCCAACAAAAAAAAAAAAAAAAAAAAAAAAAAAAAAAAAAAAAAAAAAAGAATAAAAGGTCAAGATCTGTCTTTCTGGACTTACTTTGTATACATTATTGTGTTTCCTCAGCCATTTCTTATGACAGATTTTTAAAACCCATTCTTGACAGGCAAATCAGTATTTTTGTACAATCTCAGCCAAATTAGATTCACATGACAGCCTTCTTAATGCTGGCTAACAAGCATGCTAACCATGCTAATGCATTTCAAGCCAGCACATGTGACTATTTTGTAGTCCAGAAGCATTAGGACAGGACCACAGATAGCATTATTTGCTGTGTCCTGGGCCCATTTTCTTTTTCACAGCCTGTAAATACTGTGCCTACAAAATCCTGGCAATGTGGTAGTATGTCATCAGGATTTCTCTACAATGAGCAATTGAATGTCGTTTGAAAGTGGTGTATTTAATTAGCATGATTCTAGTCACCACTAGGCATCTTAAAACTGCTCCAAGGAATTGTGAGAAAATTTCATCTGTCCAGTGTTCAGATTAAAAAAAAAAAAAAAGTGTTTAAGTATTTCAGGAACATTTCACTTTTAATTAAAATTAAAATTTTGCTCTTTAAGTAAAGATTTTTCTACAAACAACTGACATCATTACTTTGTCAGTGCTACAAATCTTTTCTGCAAAATTGTACTAGCTGATTATGCTTGTCCTCAGGGTTAGTGCAAATATCTTTGTATATACGCTGCTAGAAACTGTTTATAAACACGGAAAGGGAGCCAATGGAAGCCTTTCCTGTTTAAATCACTGTGGCAGAGTTAAGTCCATGTTATGAACTTTTGAAAATCCCAACTCAGAATGGCACAAGACATGTTTTAATGAGCTTTCACAGTAAAAATGGAATCTGATCTATGCAAACAAATAATGCATGATAAAAAATTACATCATGCATGAAAAACAGCTGTGGCTGCTAACGCTCCATGGTTACTTGTGCAATAAGGAAGGGTTAAGAAAGAACTCTTACGCACAAAATGTTCAGTATGTTTCAATTATTTCTTCCCCTTTCTATAGCACAGTTCAACTGGTGTAAATACAAAATCATTTCACAACAGAATCTGGTATAAGTTTATAAGGAAAACTGCATCAAGTTGAAATTCGTAATATGGTACTGACTAATCCCTTTGTGTATATACATATATATATTATGAATAGTGGATGGCCTGATTATGAATGCTTTCTGTTGATTTGTTTTCTTTCAGTGAAATCCAAAGCTAAACAAATGGATAAAAACTTTATGAAAAGAAAAAATATGCAGTAATATGAATCTGTGCCAAAACTCACTGAAGGCAATGAAAGGCTGTTTGGAAGCACTGCATGTTGCAGACCCAGCACAGCAGAGCCAGCACTGGGAATTCACAGGGTAACCAGAATTTCAAACTTCAAGGATCCCTGATAAAAGTAGGACTTGGCTTCCAAACACTGTAGCACTATGTATGAGTGCCAACAGGCCATCCCATTTACTGAGATGGAGACAAAATTTCATTCTGGAAGATCTGGGACCAGCTTTGAACGTGTATGGTACAGAACAACGTGCATCACTGGGCAAGCAGGGAGCCACAAATAACTTCAAAACTCACAAAGTGATTTTATTTTAGAGGTATTTTATTATATACTGAGAGGTACTTTAGTACCTCTAATTTTGACTTGCAGGAAGTTTTGTCACTTTAGAAGCATAAATCAAGAATTATTAAAAAGAAAATAGACATTTCATCAAATTCACTATCAAATCTTTAACCACAAAGTTGAGCAAATGAGCTGCAAATTCTTTCATTTCATTTTTTTGAGTACTTTGATTATATTGTCTCAACTTGTAAGAAGTCCTGCTCAGATGAATGTTATCTCTTATGTCATTATGTCCAGTCCAGTAGAGTTATCATTTACTTACTGTTGTAATCTAGGTCATATAATAATGCGCCACATGCTGCTAGGGATATGTTATATTGAAGCATTATAAAAAATATTAGAAAGCATTATGAACTGAGAGTGACTTCCTGTTCAAATTCATACAGTATAGGAATTTTTTAAAAAATGTATTTTTCCTCAAAATCTATTCATTTTCCAAGAGTGGAACAATAGTCTCTTTTCAGATGAAGCAAAAGGAAATGTTTTGTTTTGTTGAACTGAACTAAAATACGTTTGGTTTTGGACTCTACCAATTCGTGGTGGCAAAATGCTCTGTGGAAGTTGCTAGTTGGATGCCCCACACCTGTGCTCCCTCCTGAAGCTTGACTTTGGCTGAACTACATTTGCTATAACAAACTGTCTCATTGTTTTTCTGGGGTCCACCGAGAACCAGTAAGATTCCCCTTAATCCTGATTTGTGTATTACCTTCCTCCTGGTCTTTTTCCATGCCCCAAACTAGGAAAGTTCTTCTCACCACTTTGCAATTTTATATCCATCATGATCTGTCTTTTCTGTTTCCTCACCTTCCTCATGTGCATTAGTGGTCCTCAGTGCATTTTTGTGGTCCAAGCCTATTGTTTCCCTCTGTAATCCTGATTTGAGTTTTGTTACCTCTGTGAATGGTTCTGCAACCAAACCACCAAGTGAAGAACAAAAGCGATGGTACTGGGTTCATGGACATTAGTGTGGCCCTGATGTGTACTCAACCTCTCCTCTAATCTCCTCTAATTACAGCAAAGATGAAAAGGATTCAGATGACTCATAGGCATTCCCGAGGATCGAGATGATCCATGCAAAAGCCTTGAGAAGGTTTTCAGCATCAAGGATTCTTGGTATGGCATCTTTTCAAAACCCTCCATGTACGGACATTCATTTCTTTCATTTCCTTTCAGGAGGATGAGGAAGCTGAGTGGAACTCTATGTCTCACAGACCATAAGAGCATAGTCATCATCACACATCAGTTTGTCATGCCAAAACTTAGAAAGTTTTGAAAGGGAAGAAACAAAATATTGAAGGCTTTCTCCTCACCTTGTTACAGTAATATTGGGCAAAAAGCGCAGTTCTCCCCTTTCTTCTCGGGACAGGCTGTACCATGCTTGGCAACATAAAGGTAAAGGGAAGTCTATTCTTGAATTAGGAAATTAGAAATGTGGTAATTTAATCAAGCATCTCATTCAGGAAGAACATTTCAACAACCAAAACAATCCTGGAAATGAGGGTTTTGAAGATATTTCACAGAACAAACTGCCAGTGCCTCGTAGGGCTTTAGAAAACTGCTGCTGCATTGTTATTGTTAGGGGTTGCTTTTTTTACTTCTTTCTTCTTCTTCCCCTCTTGTACAGTCTACCATAATACTCTATATGTCAGTACTGTAGTTAGTTATGGCACGTATGTATGTAATGTAAAGTGCAGAGAAGAAGTAAAACTAAGGATTCAGGCTTCCTTGACCTTTGCTTTAAATAGCATATATGTAATTAAATGAGCAATTTACCCATCATTCTTCTCTATATTTCCTTAGGGCGGTTCACAATTTCCATGCATCAATTTGTTAAGTTATGAAGTGGGAAAAACAACATTTGGATAGCATGCAGTTTATCAGTGATTTCAATGTGAGGATGGAAGTAAATCCTATGGAATAAGTCTTTCTATTCACTTGAAAAGATAAGTACTGTGGTTTAAGTTCTTTGATTACGCACTTAAGCTTTGGTTAAGCTTAAGATTTCTGGTCTAACCAACTTAATCTAGGCGAATACCAAGGAATGGGCAAATAAAAAAAAATGGTTGACAGACAGCTTTGGTTAGAAGTGAAATAGCATTCATATTTTCTATGGCTAAAGAAAACTTCCCAGGCCACATGAGGCAAAAGAAGACGTAGAGGATACAGTTACTTGAGTGATAACCTCTCCCACTTTTGCTGGAGAGAGCAGGAAAAAAATGTCACTCTTTCTGGGATTTGAAAAATATTATTTTCTACGGTTCTCCAAATTGCTACACTTTTGTAGGAGAATCATGATCCCTTTATGTTTTAGGTTGGTGTTAGGGATGACAACTCTTAACAAAAGTAGTGTCAAACTCAGAGTACTTTATGTCCAGCTGCTTTATGTCTGCATCATATTACTAGAGCCAATTAGAAAGCGGTTTTTGTTCTGGAGAAAAGTAAGTTTCTCTTTATCAGATTTATTTTAAAGCTTTTTCAAAATACTAAAAACTGAAATCCTTTCTTTTAAATATTTCTCTCAAATTTTCTTTCTTCCTTCTTCAATTTGTTTGCCAAAAAATAAGAGCTTTATAAGCTTAATCTTAAGAAGTGATTACAAAGAAGAGATTAAAAAAGCATACTGCTCACAAATTTCAAACTTTTTTTTGTTTAAAACAAAAAGAAAACCTTCAGGTAATTCAATTCTGTGATTCAGACTATGGACGAGTAAAAAATAACAACAAATAACACACCAAAATATGCAGCAGCTCCATGTTTCCTTTCATAGACAGACTAAGAGTACTACTGGAATGTAAATAAATTAGTGTTTGATAAGCACAACAAGAAGAGACTAAAATACATTGCTACTGCTTAGATTCTGAAGAACTGACCTAAAGGCACATAAAAGCAGACTTAACTATGCCTCTTCCCTAGTGGCATATTTTGCTCAGAACAAGTTAGTGACAGGGTGAAATGCCTGTTTATGCTTATAGAAAGGAGGTCTGGCTTACAGACACTTGTAAGTATCGGCTATGCTAGGACTTGGCAGTTATTTGATCTTTCTTACATTGATGGTTAAGAGTCTCAGGCAGACCTGCAGATTGGCAATACAGAAGTAGCTAAACAATGGCTTTCAATCTTCCTCCGTAAGGCAGAATGATAAGTTGAATTTTGTTTGTATAGAAAAGGCTCACAATGGGGAAAAAAAAAGAAAAAAGAAAAAAGTATGACATTAGGTTTGTATATAGGAGAATCCTAAATGTAATCACTTCATATTCAAAAAGAAGAAATTTAATTCGAACCTTTTAATTTGAACATTTTTGCTAGCAAGGCAAGAACAAAAAAAAATCTTTGCTGCTAAAGAACATAAAGTCAGCATAAGTTCACTGAGATTTCAAGATAAGAGCCTCTCAGGCTTTGTCTAGAAAAAAAATAAAACGATTTTCTAAGATTTCATTTCACTGGCTAATTGAGTACTTTGGACTATGTTAGCTCTCCTGATAGGAAAGAAAGTCCTCTCTTTTACTGCTGAAGACAGATCCCAGTGAAGAGTACACAGTTATAAAATTTAAAAGTCCCTGGTGTCTATTTGATGTCTCACCAAGAACTTTTTTCTTTCTTTGCTTTTTTCTTAAAAGGCTATTTTCATTGTTTACCTCAAATAATAGCCCTAAATATAGATCTTAAAAAGGGAACCAAGATATCTAACTATATCATACTCAAACTGATCTCATGTATTTCATACTTTATGTAAAATTTAAATTCTAGATTACAGCTACAGTTTCCTTTTTGTTAATACAATCATTTTTCTAGCTTTATTTTCCTCTAACCGTAATGCATGCTGAAAAATATTTAAATATGTGTAGATAATTAGAAATATTTGCCTGAAGATTTCTAACTTCAATGCTCTTTTCACATTAGCTAGTGAATTTCCACCAGGTCTACAGGAGCTTTCAGAAACTGGATGGGAATTCATAATCTTTCTCAGAGGAAGGACTAATGCCACTGCGTTAGTGACTTCGGTGTCACCAGAGGATGTCCTTCTGAAAGGTAGTTGTGAGCCATGTTGACATAAGCATGTTAAAACACCCAGTTCATTCAAAAAACAAGTATTTAAGATGGGATATGTACCCCATCAGTTGACATCATCACCTTTCTTATTAATCACTCTTTCCAGGGCACTCTCAACAGACTGAGTAGCTACCATTTTAAAAGCGGTAAACCTTGCTATATCATCCCGATATTCAGGTTCATGTCTTACTGCCTCCATGCAAATTCAATGATTTTTTTGTTGTTGTTTGTTTCTGTCTAGAGCAATGGTGTGAAGAACACAGATAAAGACAGGAAAGATAGTGAAAATCAGAGTTACTATATTTAAGGCAAAAAACAAAATTTAAAGATATCAGTATACTCCAGGCAAAAGATCGATAATCTACATCCTGGATTCTAAAGGGTATTATGTGCTACAGTGGTTAAACACAGATATTGCATCAGATAGTAAACACTTAGCTAAATACCAATAAACACAGTACAGATATCTAAGAAAACAAAGAAAAGTGATCCAGACAGCTCTGAAGCAAGGAACACAACATTAGAATTGAATATATATACATAGACAGATTTATCTGCATGGGCTGGTTCCAAAAGTGTGATCACTTAGGGGAGGGAAATGTCTTTTAATCATCACATGTGCAGCTCTTTAGGCCGTTCCTGCAATGGCAGATGCTGCTTGGTCTGAAGTAAGTCTCCAGATGACAAGGGAAGAGTGACTCACAAGGCAACGGGTAAGCCAGGAAGAGGTGCTGCACTTCCCTTGGTCGAGATGGCTTTTCTCCAGCTGATGCAGCACTTAGGGAAATAGTAACTGCACAGGGAGTCCCTGAGAGGGTGTATCTGTCTTCAAATGCATATGCTAAAATAAAGTGCTGGCCTAGCTTTCATCTCTCTTCCATATTGCTGTAAAATGCCTATGCACTCTGAAATATCTTGATAATATGATTTGAGCCACTTACCTCAAGAGAACTCAACTTTAATAAATTTGGAGTACATTACTGTATCCGTTTTATTGATTTTCCTTTTCCATATCTGCTACCCAGCTAAGTTTTACCTGTGATGTTTAACTCCTATACTACTGAAAGTTTGAGGGCAGAGGATGCATAAAATCACAGGAAAAAATAAAAAGCCTTAGATCAGTGAGAATGAGAAATGTAGGTGTGCGCTCTGAACAGGTGTTTAAACAGCAAGTTCAGTGTGACTGGGAACAGATTTCTGTACTGCTGAAATGAGTTAGCTCATATAATTGTGACTACAGAGACAATTCTTCTCAGATGACATTCAGACATGGGAAAATATACCAGTGAGGCTGTTGACATTTGCCGTGTTGGTTATTTATCACTCTTGCAGCCACAGAATCAAAGGATGCAGTCCAGTTCCTGAGCTGTCTTCCATTTCTGCCAGTGCTCTCTGGGACTTAGGACCAAGGCTTTAGGGAGGCTTCCCAGTTCTCTCCTCAACTTTATTAGTTTTTTCTCTCTATGTTAGTGTCTTAGAAACATATCCTTTCAAAGATCCTTCTCTTGAAGAAAAGAATTATATGAAATCCATGTACAGCTCATGCTTGTTGCTTGGAAAGCAACACAATAAATGAGGAGCACAGATGGATAAAAGAGTCAAAAGTAAGACCAGTCAGTAACATCAGCACCTTAGTGGAAAGCTTGTGATTGCAAAGTAGAGTCATTCTTAATTAAAGACGGTAAATACTTTAATTTGAAGACATGTAGCACATGAATGCAGTGAACATCAAGGCAAAACAACTACATTTAACACTTTACTGAAGAAATTTATAGTTCATAGGCACCTTATGATAGGAAGTGTATCACCTTGTCAAGCAGAAACCTGAAGACAACAGAGAAATACATAAAGATAAGCATCTAGATGACACATGATTATCTGGGTTAAAGGCCACTTTTAGAACGGGAGTAAATCAATGAAGCTGCAGTAGATTAGTCTAAAGTCTTTAACCTTCTAGACCTCACAACAAGGATTGCAATATGAAGCCACAATGGACTTGAAAAAAAAAATTGCTAAGGGGACTTGTGATGTTCAGTGGAGTCAGTAGTCCAAGAGTTAAAGTTGGGTACAAGTTTACAGGGTTACAACAACAGGGTTAAAAGTCTGGAAACAAGATGAGCAGGAGAAATATCTAAAAGCCTATCCATACCTAACACCAAGACTTTAGGTTCTTATGCAGAACTGACCGTCTCAAAACAATCTCTGTTCTCGCTGCTACCTGCATGGAAAGAGGCTGCATCTGAAGACTGAGAAGGAAATTACTGAACAAAGTGGCTGAACAAAGTTTGAGAGGTTTAAATATTTTAAGATGCAATAAGACAGAGGCTTGAGTTAGTGCTCTGGTAGCTGGACAGCTTTCAGTACTTCAAAGGCAAACACTAACATGGACTGCTCTATGTTCAGCTAGCAGGCTACAGTATTTTATCCTGGATATAATCCACTTTGCTTTCATCACAAAATAAGTTGTGAATGTTAGTAAAGTCTGAGAAAACCTCAGAGATCCTTTTCTGCTCACAGATATTAAATGGAACTAAAGAAAAAAAAGAGAAAAAGTGCTTTTTTATGACTAAAATTCTTGCCTTCATGGAATTTCTAGAGGTCCAAGCATCAGTTCTGATTTTCAGAAAACTGAAAAAGTTGTCAAGCAGGATGTAGTGATAATTCACAGAGATTAAGTTCCTATTTCAGGGAAATCTCACAGGTTTTTGTTGTTGAGGGTCTAATGCAATAAAATCCATCTTAGATAACCAAATATCATAAATATTCAAAAGTCAGAGCTTGAACATTACATGGAATAGACATTATAGAAATCTTTTCCACTGGCATGACATGAGAGACTACCAGGTTTGGAAATCAAGAGGATCAGTTTCATGCTGGTCAACTTCTGTAGTTCATCCGTGTTAAATTTTTTTCTTATCAAACCCTTGCAATATCATGTCTTTCCAAATATCATCATGATCTCTAGGAAAAAGAAGGAAAAGATGTCGACCTACACTCCTCTACTACAACAGACAGCTGTTGTTAAAGTTTTATTCCTGCTTATAATCTTGTTTCTTATCTTCTGCTGTAGAGGCATGATTCAGGCCACAAGTGAGAAAGGGGGCATTGCAAGTTGAACAAATGGCATAATTTCCCCTTGCACCCTTTTAAAAAATTATTTTCATAAAAAGGATGAGAAAAATAAGAGATGTTAAGAGGTTCTTCTTTAACAAAACATCCTTTGGGTCAGCCTAGTGATTCTCCTCGTTGCTACTTCTTCTGTAAGTATTTCTAAGGCAGTGACAAAATGGTTTCATTAATGTAGCCAAAGCCCAGACATGAACAGAACAGAGCTCCATGGACACAGCTGGCTTTCAGCTCCTGTAGTTTCCAGGTAGAGTATGTTTTGCATGTTTAGATGTACACATATCAAACACTACATGGTCTGGACTTCACGATTGACCAATACAGCCATTTTAACAGGAAACAAATTCCTTCTGCTTGCTACAAAACAGTGTTTGCATAAATGAAAAATTATGCAGGATGCTGTGCTCATTTCCCCAGCCCAGCAGCTCATTTCCCTGAAAAGTCTAATCTTTGGGATACTCTCTGCCTTTCTATCTTCTGCTAGTGTCTGGGCACTTGTATGTCCACTACAAGTCACAAATGCTACGGTACCAACACATTGGTGTCCTGTCACCGCATGACCCAGCTCTGCCAGGCCCTCGCACTCTGGCCAGCTCTGGTGAGCTCCCCACAGCCCAGGGAAATGAACAGCAGCCCAGGACCATATGAGGACCACAGCAGGTTGCATACAGCGGTTTGACTGCTACCACTCTCAGTATCTGAGGCTGAAAAGATGCTATGAGCTGGCTTGCTGAGCTGAAATTGAGTACATTATTCAGCCACTTCACCTCCAGCTTGACCAGGCACACACGCTTTGGAGCACCTGGTTCTGCTAGGCTGGACAAATGAGAACAGGCAAATAACTTAATATAGAACATTTCAACTATGAGCTGAGAGGCAATAAATAAGTAGGGTCACAAAAACAATATTGATTTCTTCATACACTAAGTACAATTGAGGAACAAATCCATAGCTACATTTAAATTAGTTTTCAATAATGTGCTCCATATATTACTATAAGATACATGCTTATAGCCGTAATATTCATCCGAAGCACTTTATTTCTGAACTTCTTCAAAATAATAGGACAAAAGGAAAGCAGAAAAAAAAGAAGAAAAAGAAAAAAGATCTACATTCAGGAATTCTTGCATCTATTACACTGCGCAGCCAACATATAAGGAAGCTCAGCAACATCACCCATGAAGTATACTTTGCCCAACTGAAGCTGGATGAGGAAGGGAAAAAAAAAGAAATCACAGTATGTTATTCACTCTGAGTGGACTTTGGGCTGGTCTCCAGTCCCAAACTACCATAACTACTTTAACCAACAGCCTTTGGAATTAGCTTAATTTTCATGCATAAAATAAAGAACTTCAGGCAATCTGGAAAGAATAATTAAAATAAGTCCTATCTTTCATAACAGATATGATCAGTCAGAGAAGAGACCTTCCCTCTCCCCCCATGCTTAGCAAAGACCAGGTCTGCTTTCCCTACTGGCCTCCTAAGGGTCTTTATGCTTAATTCACTGACAGTTGCTATTTAAGTCTTTCAGCTGGGGCTTTTGCCATGTAACTGATTTTTCACCCCCGCATGCTGCTTTCCCACATTTTTAAGAGCCCTTTTCATTGACTACTTACTCAACAAGGGTAAAAATATCAGAATCTGGCCTAAAGGAAGCACATAAAGGCTTCTAAGTGGGTATTATCCGTTATTTTATTTACTAATTCTTATTGTGATGATTTCTGTTACATATTCATGAAATATTAGGCAGCAACAGTACACACATTGTACTCACTAGCACATAAAGAAGTCAAATGAAAACATCTTTACTGAGAAGGGGAAAAAAAGAAAGAAACAACAAAGACATCTGAAAAATCTTTGTCCTGGTTGGCACACTATCAGTGCCAAATGTCAAAGCACTAGGAATTGCTTAAATTCCCAGCTGTTACAGCAGAAAAGTACATGAGACAAGCAGAAGATTAATAAAAGTTTGAATAAAAGAACATAAAAGAGAAAATTCAAAGTCAGAATATGTTGCCTGCCAATATGAACAGAATTGGAGTAATAATTTGGGTAGGTTATAGGCCAGAGATAAAAGCTTGATAATTTTGCAGAAAAACAGATTACTGAAAAAAGAAATATTTGAAATTAAAAAGTGATATAAATCAAACTTGGGAGATAAATGACATTTGGAAAATATTTTTGGAATCATTAAATTTTAGTTAGTAGAACAGTAAAGTAAGAAAAAACAATACTGTAAATATAAAGTATTTCCACAATCATAAGCAAAACTATTGATTTTCCTTCCCAGCACTTCCTTCCTGGCCAATATTAAAATTATCTACCTAAAACAATTCAGCTTAATATTAATTTACTTTAGATTTGCTTTGGATGAAACTCTCATATTTCTTCATAGTCAGTTTTGCAAGAAGTGTGTCTTTTAAATGATTTTGAGAGACTATATCACAATCAACAATTTTGGCACTAACAGACATAAATAATTGCATCTCAAACCATTTTCATTTATTCATATTAAAGCAATATCACATGACTTACAAACTCAGTCAATGCCAACCACAAGCTTCAGATCTGAACATAAAATAACCATAACTGCTCCATCAATTATCAGTAGTTTATGAATTACCTGCAAAAAAATTTCCAAGAATAAATACATTAAAACTAATTGTTGGATATTCAGAAACAATTCACAAACATAAAAAGAAGCTCAATTTATCAAATCAATTATTTCCTTTAAATTGTTCTGTCAGTCTCAGTTACAATGAAGCAGTAATAGTTGTACGGATGAGAGCTATGATACTGTTTTCTTCCCATGCAAATCAGTCTGATGTCAAATGTTATAGTTTTCTTTTCACTTCTAATCTAACTCTTTCGTATGGCAACAAAAGGCCAGAACAATGCTAGTTCTTAAGTGACCTCTGTGATATATAAGTTACATATAATTTGAGATATCTTGCACTCCAGCCTGTAGAGGATATATATCTAAGGGCACAGCCATGATCAGAAGCACACCAGACTTGGCTGTCTGTATAATGAGAAAGTTCACATTTCATTGATAAAAAAAACAAAGTCCATAATGATAGGTTTCCCTAAATGTTTCTCAAATATATTTTACTCAATGGAGATATGAGATTCTATATGATATAGCACAGCTATTCTGATACTTACATGCTTATCACCAATGTATTATGAAAGTTCTTTACCATGATTTGTGTTTAAATGCATGGAGGACTAGTACGATGGCTATTACCGTTTCTATTATTAATTTGTGAGGTGCTCAAAGCATTTCAGATCCTTTAAAAATAATGGAAGAAAGAAAGTTCCTGCCTGGAGGAATTTAGCATCTACAGATGAGACTGGCATTGCATCCAGACGTCACAAAAGTCATCTTCTGGCAATGAGAAATCGCTGTACCAATTACTTACACATGGGAAAGTAGAGAAATTGTGACTTTGTGAACACTTGCCAGTTTGGCAAGGGAAGAACAGGGATCATATCTGTACTCTTGTGCTGACCTGTTCTGAGCTGGCATGTGACCTCTATTTATCTCTCTATATGCAAGTACAGAGTTAAGAAATAAGAGGCAAGTAGATGATGGTTAGGAGCATGAAATATAGTTTTTGCATTACTTTATTGTTTGGTTCCTCCTCAAAAAACAGTTCTCAACACAACAGTGTATGGGGACGTGAAGAAACAGTGCATGGTGGACATTCACTCCTTTACAGGAGGGTAACTGGCACGAAGCTAAAGATGGATATTTATCAGGCTGATCTGTGGTAGCTCACACTGACTTGCTATTTGCTACAAAGTAGGAAGACTCCTAGGATTAAAGAGTACAATAATTGTGAATGTAACAGCATTTCTGCTTTTGCAGGAAGTGTTTTTATCAACTAGCTACTAATGTTTCAATACAGTAATTAAAAAAAAAAAAAAAGCTTAGTTGATCAGCTGATTTCCCTTCATCTTGTCTTTTTCTTCAAGAAATAGTTTGTTTGGAATCTCATTAAGTCACATGAAAACCTGCACCAAGTCGTCATGGCAACTAGAATTTTAAAAAGTAAATTAATTTTGCCACAAGGTGTTATTAAGACCAAGTAAGGATGGACTTGAATAATAACAGCTCCTTATTGTTGAGAAAAGATATTCCAACTCAAACGTCAGTACTAGGTTTTTCTAGTGTGCATAACAAAAGCAGGTGAAATCATTCTCCACGCTGGTATAAATCTGGAGCAACTCTAGTGTTTCATTGTAAGTATAAATGTATAAATGAGATTTAAAAAAGGGAATCTTTGGGATTCTAATCTAATAGGAATCTAATGGAAATCTAATGGGTTCCATCTTTTTCAAAGAGGGAAGAGAGCCCTGGGACATGAGCTAGCAGGGCTCATCAAGGGGGCTATAAACTAGATTTGAGGAGGGAGGGAGATATCATCGGGGAAGCAGGTTATGGGGTAGGCAGTGGCCTGTCATGCCACTCACAGCTGCCTAACTCCATAGTCTGTGCAGGGTGCCCTAAGCCTGAAGAGGCTAAATGGGAAAATAAGAGAACTCCTGAAGGCTCACATGGTCAAGTTGCATTTGCCCCAACTAGAAAGAGAGGCTCATTGGGAGCCCTGCTCAAATGCCTCTATGTGAACACACGCAGCATTGGGAATAAACAAGGGGAAGTGGAGATGCGTGTACGATTCCACTTCTGGCTTTTCAGGAAGGACAGGCCAGGAAGCTGGCGGAGGTGGCGGAGTTGCTCTTTACATGAGAGAGCAACTGGGATGTATGGAGCTCAGCATAAGGGAGGATGAAGTACAGGTCCAGAGCCTGTGGGTGAGGGCAGGCCAACAACAGTAACACTGTGGTGGGACTTTACTACAGGCCTCTTGACCAGGGAGAGGTATTGGATGAGCAGATAATCACACAGCTAGGAACAGACAGTCCAGGAGGTTCCTGCAGAACATGGCAGATAGGAAAGTTCTTGATGCAGGTGGCTGATGCGCCAACAAGGCAAGGGGCACTGCTAGACCTGATACTAACAAACCTAGTCTAGTGGGAAACCTGGTCTAGTGGGAAATGTGAAGGCTGAGGGCAGTCTTGGCTGCAGTGACCATGAGATGATGGACAACGGGACAGCTGTGGATGTGGTCTACTTTGACTTCAGCAAAGCTTTAGACAGTCTCTCATAACATCCTCATAGGAAAGCTCTGAAAGTGTGGATTAGACGAGTGGCCAGGGAGATGGATTGAGGACTGGCTGGATGGCAGAGTCCAGAGGGTGGTAATAAATGGGGCTGAGTCGGGTTGGAGGTCTGTGGCCAGTGGTGTCCCACAGGGGTCACTACTAGGCCTGGTGCTCTTCAACTTGTTCTTTGATGACTTGGACGAGGGCACAGAGTGCACCCTGAGCAAGTTTGCAGGTGACACCAAACTGAGAGGAATGGCCGACACTCCCATGGGCTGTGCTGCCATTCAGAGAGACCTAGACAGGATAGAGAGTTGGGAAGAGAAGAACCTTATGAGGTTCAACAAGGACAAGTGCAGGGTCCTGCACCTGGGGAGGAATAACACCAGGCACCAGGACAGATTAGAGGTTGACCTGCTGGAAAGCAGCTCAGTGGAGAGGGATTTGGGAGTCCTGGGTGACAACAAGTTACCCATGAGTCAGCAATGTGCCCTCATGGCCAAGAAGGCCAAAGGGATCCTGGCGGCATCAGGAGGAGTGTTGCCAACAGATCGAGGGAGGGGATCCCGCCCCTCTGCTCAGCTCTGGTGAGGCTGCCCCTGGAGTACTGGGTGCAGTTCTGGGCTTCCCAGTACAAGAAGGACACTGAGATTCTAGAGAGGGTCCAGTTGAGAGCCATGAAGATGATTAAGGGACTGGAGCATTTGTTGTATGAGGAAACACTAAGCAAGCTGGGCCTGTTTAGTTTGGAAAAAAAGAAGGCTGAGAGGAGATCAACATGTTCAAGTACCTGAGGGGTGATTGTAGGGAGGATGGGGTCAGGCTTTTCTGTAACAGGACGGTGACACGACGACACGTAACGGGTGCAAGTGGAAACACAGGAAGTTCAATCTCCGTATGAGGAAGAACTTCTTTGCTGTGAGGGTGACAGAGCTCTGGTACAGGCTGCCCAGAGAGGCTGTGGAGTCTCCTTCTCTGGAGATCTTCCAAACCCGCCTGGATGCCACCCTGTTCCCCATGCTCTGGGTGTCCCTGCCGGAGCAGGGGGGTTGGACTAGATGATCTCTAGAGCTCCCTTCCAACCTCAGCCATTCTGTGATTCTGTGAAGTGAAGCTCCTAATATTTAAAGGATGATTCTATTCCACGACATTATAAATACCTGGACTATCCTTGAGTGATGTCTGCTGCATTTATTTACTGGCATTGGAATTGCATCTCCCTCACTTGGGTTATGCAACACTTTTCTTCAGACAATATTCTCTTTGGGACTATGAGAATAAAATGTGGAGAAAAAAAATGTAACTAAGGCTTAAAAATAGTACTTAATAAAACAAGCCATTTATAAATGTTAATTCTGCAAGACATTTCAGCTTGCTGAGAGGCAGAAACTCTCCGCCGAAGCAATTACTACTTTCAACCGTAGTATTTCTAACCCAGTAGACATGTCCACCAGAGAGGACTCTGGTTGCCCCTCATATCTTACCTGGCGGCTCTGTTTCACAATATAATTACCCAAACATTTTCCCTGGCACAAATGAAGATGAGACTTCACACGATGTAGCAATCCTGGTTTTTGATACATTCCTCCACCTTGCCTTTCATTATTGCTCCTGAATATGACTGACAGAATATGTCAACACTGAATCATGAAACTGATTCCACTGAATGTTTTTAAAAAATATATAACTATGCATGTATACACATATTAAACATTTTGTAAAAGTAGGATCGATGTTTTTGATTAGACCGCTACTTGGTTATAATGGGCATATTATAGCATAACCTAACCTGAAAGCAAATGCCAGTCAAGTTTCCTAAGCTGTGAGCCTTATTTCTCTCTGAATAAAGGACAGGCATATACTTTCAAAGAGCAATGTTGAATATCCCATGCAACAAATAGAGATCTCAATCAGGTGCTCCAAATCACCTCTTAAAAGCACCAATTTCTCTTCAATAGTCATACAAAGATATTTCCTAAACTTCTAGACAATGAAAATAACTCTTTATCCTCTCTGCATATCAGTAGAGCACTCCTGGAAGTGTTACAGGGAAAAATTTCTCAGCTATTGTGAGCTGTTGAAGTACCATAGTAGTGAAGCACTGAGTGTATTGCCTACACTGACATTTAGCATTAGTCCTGAGGATCTTCCTCAGCCTATTTTATGTGAATAGATAGCGAAGGTTAGCTTAGCTGAGTATAGTTTATCTCTACACAGTGATAAAAGTCTTCCAGACACAGCAATCCACACTCAAAGTTTTTTTAAAAATGTATTTCTTTGCAGATTGCTATATAGACATGGAGAAAAGTGCTTCAGATCAGTGATGGTTTTCATATAATTAGGAGAAAGGGTAGCATGGTGTCTTCTCATCCTCGAAATACTGTTATACGAGTTTCTGCTAGCTTCCTCTGATGTACTGCATGTAGCTTTAGCCTCCTGATTTTCAATTTCTTTCCTTCTCCCTAGTCTGAAAAATTTAGTTTCTCTGGGTTTTTTACTTTCTTCTTGTCCTCTTTTGAAACACTGGAGATAGCCACAGCTGGAAACAGGCTATAGGTTCATGCCCTGCTGCTCTTACTAACACTAAATCCACTCAGATTTCAGGATTAAAGCAGTCACCACTCTTTGGGCACAAGGGAGGAATATGTCCCTCTGGTCAGGCAGGTGATGGCTCTCCTTTTCTCTTTTGGTCTCCTCTGAAGAAGGGGAATGAGTTGCCTCATAGGATCATCTTATTAAAGAAAAGTGGTAGTGGGCTCCTAATGCTGCTTTATCTTCTTTTGTGGAAAATTATTTTTGTGATATTTAGTCAGTTATTTCAGTGTTAATATTTCTTATAGGTTGCTGGTGAATATTTTGAAGTCTGTGATAATGCTGATGTATCAAGTAGAGACTCTGTGGACCCTTCTAAGGAAGTCATTTATTGTAGTTATGGCTCTCTTTTCCAGGGAAGTTGACGCAGTTGCCTGAATAATCAGTGCTTATGTGCCTTAGCTGGAGAAATTCTAATAGCACTCCAAGTTAGTATTTTCTCAGTAGAAATATTTATGAATGGATTTTGCAACTAAATATTAATATAGATCCACTATTTTTCATTGGGCCTTTATGATTTAGTAGCTCTGCTTAATTTCAAAGTTTACATGCTATTCTAAATTACCAGAAATTGAACACAGGAAGAACTGGAAATTAATACTTTGACATAAAGAAACCATTAGCCTCATGCTGATAGAGGTAAAGAGTCTGCATAAATGATCAGCTTGATGTTTAATTTCATTTGAATCAATGAATGTTCAGTAATGAAGTTTATGCACTTGAGAAGGAAGTCTGACATAAGGTAACCAGACTGTTGCAACAGAAATGACTCCAGGTCTGGTCCAACTCATTAAAATCAGTGGAAAGATTCCAAATGGGAATTGGATCAGATTCCTCTAGTAAAAATCTAGACTGAAGTCCACAGACTTTGGATTTTCACATTTAGAAACGAGATGAGATTTTAGTGCCTAGCATTTAATGGACACAAAAGCATGAAGATGCTGATTTTTCATCTTGGGTGGAGTCTTGCTGCATAGCAGAGTGATTCACAGGAATCTCACTTAGTCACTGAAGGATCTCATCATCAGTGCAAGCAAACTTCCCGCAAACCTTACTTAAGCAGTCAGTGTGTCAATGACTAATTTCCTTTGTGAATCTGGGTCTCACTTCTGTCAGTGGAAAAGCAGGGAAAGAGTAGAAGTTACATTTTATACAGATAACACGACATAGCATTGAAACCTGAGTTCTACAGGAAACAGACACTTGAGGAAGCTCCAACCAATCCCACTTTGCTATAGGAAAAACCTCTATCAAGTAAGAAAAAAGAAATATATAGAAGAAAATTTATTACATGATTTAAGCAGGAAGTAATAAAGAAAATAATATAAATAGAGCAGATAAGCAGTCTCAGACTAACCAAGGCACTTTATAAATCCCATTAGACTACTATTTTCACCTTTAAGTAACTGAGTGTTTTGAAAACCAGACCCTCAAGCACTTAAGTTTTATTGAAAGTGAATGGGACTTGGGCTTTTAGCTTGCTTAGAATATCCCAGAAATTCCACCTACTGTACTTACCTTTGGAAGTTGTTGAAAGGTTTGCTTGAGCTCCTATAAATCAGGCAAAGCTCAAAGCAACCAGTGTGGAACTTGAGCTCACAGCAAGAGAAATAGTATTAGGCATCCTCAAAGTGAGAAACTTAGAGGAAGAGCTTAATGCATAAACACAATAAAAAAAATACTTAACTGTGATACGATTAAACTCATGGAACTTAGTTTTGTGCCTATAAACAACACGTTCAGCACACAGGCTTCAGAGGAGAAAAGCATATCCGTGTGATTTTCGATGTTCTCTGATATTCTTGGAAGCAGTCTGCTTCAGACCCAGCTTCATTCTCCAGAAACTTAATGCAGTGCCTACATCTGGCCCTCTGTATGGGAAATTCCCATATATCATAGTTATTCTACGCTTCTACAATAGGTTTCCCAAATAAGTACCTGAAATTATGTTGGATGAGTTTTCCAGTTAAAGTTTTTAAACATAAACATGTACAGAAATATATTATTATACCCTAATCACCACAATTAGGGGATTATGATTCTATTTCACTCTATCCTATTTATTTGATACAGCAAACTGAAATATGAATACTGTGATTTTCTTCTACACTTAACTGTCAACTATGACACTCAAAAATCTCTCTTAGTGAAATGGGAAAAACCCAGAAATTTAGAAGTCCCATTGTAATATTGAAAAAGAAAAAAAAAAGGGCATTTCTTTGACATAAAATGCACTACAGTAATTGTTCAGATAGAAACTTAACATATTGACTTATACCTACTATTAAATATTCACGTACGTAGAAACTGAAATATTTTCCTTTGGATTGGTTATAATTAGCCTTTAGGACCTACTGTTAACCAAAATCATTTATATACTTTTACACACAGTGTCAAATGGGCATTCAGCATTCATGTTGCACTCTGACCGCCTTTTTTTATGAAAGACCTGAATATGGTCTTTCATGTGGTTTTCCAGTGAATTAATATTTTCAGTCAATTTTGTTTTTTCATAGCATTTGGTTTGTATTCTTTAAGTGATTTACTGACCAAGTGGCCATAAAAGTCATACTTGCTAACTGTCATAAATTCCTACCTCATGTTCATATCTATGGCATATATGAAACACTGAGGATTGTATGATACAACACAGGCATCTGCTTTCTAGGGTATAATATTTTCTGAGAGAAAAAATTAATCCAGTAAAGTTTCTGGGTTGTTATGTATTGATCATAGCAGGCCTTAGCCTTATGTGCCACTTCATTCCACATACAAAAGCTTTCAATAGCAATATTTTATTAGAATTAGACTTCTAAACAATTTAGATTCAAGGAAATTGTTTGGCTACGGTAAAGCTCAGGTTCTAAGAGCAAAATTCACTTATATGTCAGGAATTTGTTATGTATTGCATGCACAGATGTTCAGGTCTTCCATTGGGATTCACAACTGTTGACATGCTGAATGTCAGGATATTGCATCCAACCTGCAGGAAATGCTAAAGAAATAATAAATTTCAGAACATGCTTCCTGCTTGGACCTTATGCTTATCTGTCTTTAAGAAACTGGGATTCAAGGCTTAGATACCATTTCTCTCAATATTCCACTAGCAGTAACATTACCTAAGTGTTAAAAGCACCTGTGCAAAAAGAAAAATAAAGCAACTTCCACAGCTAAATTAAAGGGTTAAAGAAATACACATCAACCTTTTTCAGGCACCTGAAATTGTGAAGAATGAAATGCAGGCATCAACAGCCTCTGAGACCAGGCAGAAGGGAGATAACTTCACCAGCGTGACAGATGTCCTCAGCATAATTTTGGAAGCTCATGCTCCCTGTATGTGTGCTGCTGTCACTCCTCAGTATCACAAGCATCAACATCTAGAGATTAAGTTCTTAAGACTTCTACATACAGAATTCTAGGTTTTCCCCTAGAGGGCACTTCAGGATATAGCTAAACAATAGTCACCAAAAATGACTCATTTTAGACCTATCCACTTGGCTTCAGATTTGCTGGCTCCGGTAATGGTGACACTGGAGCTACGGTAGCAGTATGTAGCTCATGTGGGTTGTAAAAAAAGATCTTGGAAGAAAGATAGATAATAGGGAAGTTTATTTGCTCTAAACTGAGGCTTATCAGTGCCCACGTGCCTAGCACACAGGACAGGGCTGCAGGGCTGTCCATAGCTTGGGTGGACTGTAGGCACCAGAGTGCTGTGTGGAAATTCTGAGGTTAGGTAGATAAAAATCAAATTTTGGAAAAAAATTATTAAAAGTTGAAAGTAAAACATGAGAGGAATGGAAAGGAATGGAAGAATCACAATTATAAATATGTGACAATGAGGCCAGGGAGACAGATGCTTCAGAGTGCGAGATTTATGAGCATTTGGCAGATTAACTGAAATGACACAGGCACCAAGAATATTTACTCATTTGGTGAAAGCTGAAAAGTTCTTGACAGGGGTTAGAAAAAAAGAAGACTAGAAATAGCTGTTTTATTTCCTTTTCAGTGTTGTTCTCTAATGGGCATAATTTACAGGGGAGTAATATCCACGAACTGTAAATAAAATGCTGTAAGGAATTACGTCATTTTACCGGGCTGTACAACATTAATTCATTGAGTGTTACACATCTATTATAAATGGGAAGTAGGACTAGTACTTTTACACTACCAAACCCACTACAGACCTCAACCTAGAATGAATATCTTAAAGCTCAGGTGATTTACATTGGCTGAAGAGTCAGCTTTTTGGAGGGGAAGAGAACAACAGGGTAATTAATGGCCCCAGCTGTGGGTTCTACATATTAATTGATGATACCTTTCACACCACAAGAATTTTTAATTTTGGATGTTCTCATACCAGTACTCTTTAATTAATTAGAAAATTGAGAGATGGAATCGTCTCATTTGTTATCAGCTAAATTAATTTGGAAAGTGGTTTGTTTTGTTGTTTCTGATGTCCCCCACTTGCAAAATGCCTGTCTATGACCAGTGGAATGACAGGTCGACTTTCCAAGGTGCTCTTCACTGTAGAGTGCTTCAAATAAACAGCAGAAAAACAACCAGTAGAAAATACAAGGTCATATGTGTTAATAATTCAAGGGCTTCAAAGCATTTTATGTTTCTAAATAATTATCTACCTTAGAAGAATTTGTGAATTGTGGCAGGAGTTGCTTGATTGGATAATTGACTATTACCGTTTAATTCTAATGTAGTCACACTGGAAGCAATCAAATACACTTCAGATGGGGGGTTGGGAGTAAGAGAGGAAAAAGAGAATTAAAAAAAAATCCAACTATTTAGTCTTAATAGTAGGCAAAAGACTTCTCCTTGCAGCAGCTAAAAATAGTATGTGGTCATGCTATTAAGGAGTGTATCATAATGTCTTGGCACCAGACTGCGTAATTCATCTTGCTTAGACAATTTTAGTTTGTCATTTCTTGACTTTGAAGTATCTTAATTTTATATATGCATGGTATTTGTGAGTGTGTGGAAAGTTAAACATAGTGCCATACTCATGGCTGTTCTGCCTATTGCCACAAACAAAAAACAAATGCCCTGATTCTGTAGTAATACAGCTCAATTGCCCTAAAAGCTCAGCTTTTCAGAATTTTTTCCAGAAGTGAAAGAAATTAAGTATCATCAGGGGAAATCCTTAGCCCTTGCAGATCCTTCCTTAACTGGAAGAATAAATAAAGACCTTCTACATAGAGTGATCTCTTACTTCCTGCTTCATAACTTACCCATGCTGAAGCTTATAGGTGCTCATGTTCAAAATTCTTTGTAATAGAGGTTCTCCTGGTAGAGGAGAGTTCTTATTCTCAGATTGCCAATGGGAAAATTGTGACAATGAAAAATATGGTGACTGGCTGAAGGAATTGAATAAGCCAATGACACAAGCAACAGTGTAAACCAAATCCTAGTGCAGTCCTCTATTCACAAAGGCATATTTCCTAATATAAATATTTGCATACGCACACACATAAACTATATCTAAATATATCTAAATTACCAGGAAATATCTCTTCTCATCTCTTTGTGTTACGCTGTAATTTTATATAATTTTATTCAAATTAAAGTGGTAGTCTTTCACATCCTAAAACTAAAATAATTTTATCCTAAAATAATAGATTGGGATCAGTTAGATATTCATATATATCTAATATTGTATTGATCAGCCTTTGTAGCTATCTGTATGTGAGTATCCATTGACCCTCAAAATTTCATTTTGTCTTTTCATATTACCTAGTGTAGTTTCATAGTCCATTTAAACAATTGTGCTTTATGAGAAGCATAACACTGCTAAAATCTAACTTAATAACGAAAAGCACTTTACATATATACTATTACAAATAACTAATATCTTACCATTACCATTCAGACGTAATTGTCCTTCTCCTCATCATTGTACCCCAAAAAAAGATACCTGCAAAAGCATCTAACTAGAACAATTAAATTATGCAAAGAAGGAAGAATAAAACTCTATTATATGCAGCTGATGATCTTCTGTTGACAAAAGGTCTTGATGAATCTATTTCTTTAACAAAATTGAGAAATATTTTTCTTGTATTTTAACCAACCATAATCAAAAATGTTCTATTTATTTATGTATTTATTTATTGTCAGCTATATTTGTTGAGAAATGGGAATGTCAGCTAAAAAGTACATGAAGTCATAAAAATAAAACTAAAGTTAGCTTGACAGCTTAAGACTAATATGGTACCATGATAAAAGCACGGGAACACCTAAAGGAAGATTTTGAACTAGATGAAAGAGTAAAGCTGACTTTGCAGCTCAAGTGAATTAGTTTTTTCATCAAGATGAAATTAAGTCATTTCAATGTGTGAAATAGAAATTAAGAGACTCCAATGGGAGAGGGAGAAGGAGAAGGAGAAGGAGAGGGAGAGGGAGAGGGAGAGGGAGAGGGAGAGGGAGAGGGAGTCTCAGTGTCAGCACTGAGGGTATTTACCTGATGGAAGACTAGGCTTTTTCTGAAGGAGTAAGAAGAATGGCTCAATGGGAGCGGAATTTAAGCATCAATCTATTCCCCAAAATATTATAAACTGATCACAAAAAATAACAGAAAGAATGATATACTAAGAAGAGGTGAAGTTATATGCCTATGTTGCAAAAGGTGGCTTTGTGCTGAGATCAGTTACTCTGAGTTTGCAGTTCTATTGTGTTTTCTAATCTATTATTTATTTGGGATTCATTTTGCAGTGTTCAGTTCTTCTACCCCTTGGGCTTCCCCCATCTAAATTAGATCTGTATGGCATGTCATCTGCTTAAAGCCTTCATTGCAACATGGAAATAACTTTTTTTTTCCCCATGACAGAAATTAAACTAATCTCCATTTAAAGAAATTGAAATTAACGCTCTTTCCAGGCCTTTCTGTAACAATAAAAGAAAATGGATTTTTTCAAATCTTAAGAGTCAAACTAATATTTAAGAACTATGTAAGATTTGGACTTGAATTCGGTATTCAAAACCTCCAAAATCTGACAAGTGACATATACTTCTCATTCATGGCTTTGTTAAAGTGAAGGCTAGAAGATGGTTGAAATAGCTCCCTAGTCCTGGCTAACACAGTAACTCAAACATCACGCAAGAAACTGGATAACTCTTCACTGCTGAGTTAGATTATAGAGTAAAAAAGCAAGATGAAGCCCAACCTCCACCGCTCTGAGAAACACACACCCCTTCAGAGGTATCAAGTTTGCACGTGATGTATTTTGCTTACAGTTTACAGGAGATTTAACTGAGTAGTGTGTAGATCCCATCTCGGTATTTGGCATCCTCGGAGGAAGGGCACACCCAGGACTGTCCTAGGGGAAAGACTACAGAACAATGGGCCAGAAAAAAAAGAAGTTAATTTCTAATATCACTACAGGAAGTTATTCTTTCTTACAGATTACAGTCCTGGTAAAGGTGATGTTCCTTTCTAGCAAGGTCACTGGCGTGATTTGAATATTTCCAGCGGCTGTTTCAGTAACACCAAAAGAAGGAAACGACTGCAGCTATTTAGGGCAGGCTAATGAGAATACTAACGAGCACCTCACTGAATTTTCTAGCGATGTGCTCTACCTTATGAAGGCCAGGACATTTAGAAACAGAATCCATGTCGGCATTTGTAAACAATCACTTTCGTGCTGGACATGGGCACTGGCCTTGTTAGAAGACCAAATTATCGGTCCCTCACAGCTGGGCGTGCCCAGGCCCCACACCGGCTCCTCTCCCTCTCACTGTTGCGTTTACTTCTTACTTTCTCTGCCAGCTGGATGGAGGATACCATACAGCTAATTAAAGGTGAGATAAATATCCTCTAAGGGCAAGCTATGCTACTGTGACCAGCAACAGGTTGCAATGCATTTTTAGGTTCTCTTTAATATGTTTCGTGTCCTCCACAGGACTGTATTCATTTTCAGTGTTTGCCTCCCTGTCATTCCACTCCAGCACCTCAAAGCTGTGGTGGAACAACTCCTTCACTGTCACAGGGCTGGGGCAGGCATTTCTCATCTGGGAAGGGATGACCACTGTGGGGCTCAGACCTCTGCAGCACTTAAAAAGTTAGCAGCCCATCTGCAGAGATCTTCTGCAGTCTTTTTCTTTCTTCTCTTCTCTTCTCTTCTCTTCTCTTCTCTTCTCTTCTCTTCTCTTGTCTTCTCTTCTCTTCTCTTCTCTTCTCTTCTCTTCTCTTCTCTTCTCTTCTCTTCTCTTCTCTTCTCTTCTCTT
>JAWLRI010000833.1:8017206-8041384 GCA_034781795.1 Crypturellus tataupa | reverse complement strand
AAAAGAAAAAGAAAAAGAAAAAGAAAAAGAAAAAGAAAAAGAAAAAGAAAAAGAAAAAGAAAAAGAAAAAGAAAGAGAAAAAGAAAAAGTCACCAGAAAATCACTTTGCATATACTGCATGGCTGCTGTGCCAGCAACAATTACTTCACATCTTTGAATAGTTTTTTTGCTGAGAAGCTAGGTTATTTTTATGAGCACAGGCCTTCCATGCTATAATTAGGGTCACTAGACATCCTAGATAATAGAGGATTTCTATTATTCCAGTCGGAAGACTCATATCACTTACTGAAATAAGTTAGGCTATCACTTGTCATCATATTTTTGGCAGACCTAAGCAGTGATACGTAAGAGTAATCCAAGTCACGGTGTGCGGGGCTGGCTGTGGGCATGATCCTTGGCCTCCTCCCGAGTGACGGGATGATGTTAACAAAGAACAGCAGCAGCTCTTGGGCCTCGTCCCTTCTCCCATCACCACTGCTCTCCAGGCCAAGTTCCCCCAGCCCTAGTGCACTTCAGCTTTCCAAGCTTTAATTCTCTTCCAGTTTCTCATCCAGTGACTGCAGAAGTCTGTCACCAAGTTTCTGAACGGAAGTGGCTGTAACCCTCATTAGCAGTGGAAAGCAGGAGATTTCTGATGGAAAGTGTTAATCTTTCTTAGAAAAACCTTACAACAACCCTGCAGGTTGGGAGTTAAAACACTCCTTATTGGTCAAAATCTGATTTTATCATGTTTTCCAAATCTCCAGTTTTTTCAAATATTATTTTAAACAGAGGTTGCACACTGTGGAATCTGTACTGCTGATGGTATGAGATATCTCCCAAGCCAGGTATATCTGAGCATGCAGCTGGGCCCCATTGCTCCTAACACTGTCATGCTCCAGTCACGTGTCAAAAGGAGTGGCTACCTTTTAATGAGGTGCTAATGCTTCTGTAACTGAAAAAATAGCTAAAAGCTAATTTTATTTTTATATTAATGTCTGCACAGTTTTATTTTTTAGAAAAGAAAGGGAAAAAAAAAAAAAAAAAGACACCTTTGGCTAAAGACCAAACATGGGAAATTTCATTCCAAAGGGCAAATGGTCTGAAGATTTATTATAGAGTATGGCCAGCGCTTGTCATGCTTTATTGCAGATCTTCCAGTATTAATGGTTTTCTCTTAAGTCCTAAGATCGATAAGTGAAAATCTGAGCTTTCAATTTTAAAAGAAGTTTGTATTCTTTAGCTAAACAGAAAATATCAACAGAGTTAAGTCTTAATGCACCTAAAATGAAAGGGCAAATAAATAAAGCCCAAGGGTTATTACTGCATTTTAACTCTTTTTTTTTTTTAGTTTCATTTTGATCCATTGCTTTGGGTTGGCATTACAATGTTTTCCTGGAATGGAATGAAAAAACGAGGGCTGTAAATTGACATCTCAGAAGTCAGAGCAGAGCAAGTTCCTTCCCATTCCTTCCTCCCAGCTTGCCTTATTTCCAAAGCATAAACATGAGAAGAACAATGCAACTGCTGTTCCTGCACCCTCACTGTAGCACTCACATAGCTGTGGAGGAGACAAAACAAGTCTTTTCTTTTTATATTTCTGCCCAGCTAAGCCATAACAGGAAACAAATAACACCTTACCTGCTGGACACTTTGCATCTTGCTTCTGAGGGTGTTATGAAATAAAGTCTATGTGGAATCCGCTCCAATATGTCAGTATATGCATGCCTTGTGGTTAAAAGTTCTTAAACCTGAAAAATAGTGCACTTCAAATAAAATGATTTTCAGATCATTATTTCTTGTTCCTTTGTTCACATATGTATTTAACTACTGGAATCAGAGGGAATAGAAAAGCTTTTCTCCCACAAATGCAATTGATGTTTATACACCTCTGGCTTTGGCCTCTTTGTATAGCTACTGAGTGTTCAATAAACTGAACAACACATGCTATTAGTCTTAAGTGGCTAATAAAGTCAGATTTATGTGCCAATGTTAATAATAATCTGCTTGTGAAGTATGCATGCTTCCTTATTAGCAACATAGAACATGATTTCCAAGAATATTGGATTGTTTCAGAGAAATAATAGCCTGTCTGCAGTCTAGGCTTTGCTGGTAAATGGATAGTGTGATCAGTGGCTTAATTAGCATGAACATCATCTATTTAACTGCTTAAAAGAACTGCTACAGAAGAAACTTTTTTTTTCTACTGTGAAGTCTCAGTCAAAATAAAACACCTGGGGATTTCTGTACGTGCACTTTAGCTGTATTCCCTTTGCTTTAAAGAAGTTTAACATGCAGATCCTATTCAGATGATTCTCAAATTGCTTTGAGAAATGTAGTCATAAGTTGATAGCCGCTTTAATCATATCTGAACGTGGTGTTAAAGGAAACAAGTTCCCTATTAAAACTCCTAAGCACAGAAGGGCAATCTGTTTATCATGTTGAGTTCTTCGTTTACATTATTCACTCGAAACTTCAAGGGAATCCACCCATGACAACATACAGCAAGCCCAGGCTGGTGGGAATGGCTAAAGCCAGCATTTTCAACACCAAACAAACTTTTCAGAGGGCAGTGTATGGCTTTATTGCAAGTCATGAAAACCATGCAGTTCCACAGGGCACAAACTTCCCTGTGGCTCCTGCTGAGCACTTCACAACCGAGCTCCTTTTGTATGTACCAAGTATATTCTAAAATGAGCCCAAAGCAGAGATGTAGGTTCACTAGCAAGGACTAATTCAACTTTCCTCTGTGCAGCTGAGCTTGTGTCATATGACATGATCTCAGTCATGAGATACTTCCTCTATATCTGGACTGTTTTGGTCTTTGACTGCTATTACTATTTATAGCTGTATTTTACACAAAACAGTTTATTTACCTATGTCCATCTTTCATCTTTTTCCTTACAGTTAGACTTGCCTACACACGCAAAGCTGCCTGGATCAAGGTATGCTAGTTTAGCTAATGCCTTATTCATTTAGACCTATAATAAAAACCCTGACAACTTCATGTGTGCACATGTTGCAAAGGCATGACTTAGTAATGCTCAAACAGCATTAACAACAGTTCCAAAGGTCCAACAGTTTGGACCTTTATCCAGTTTCATCCTGTAACAAAACAATTTTCTTACATATTTGCTGACTCTTTCTTTTTAGTAAGTGAACTTCTTTGAATTAAGTAATGACTATAGGTGATCTTCTAAGGAATTCTCTTATTTTCATATGCTTTCAAATGAAAAATGTAAATGCCAGACCTTATAACAGAATGTAAATTCTACAATATCTTGACAGAAAAAAAATATTTTATTTTATCTCTGTTCAAAGACCAGAGAGTCAGTAATGACACTCTGAAATCTCTGAACTGACCAGATATTTGGGGTGGATCTGTATTTTTCCATGGTGGATCTGCATTTTTCCAAAGAAACCATATGTTTTAATGATGTATATATGTATATATATATATATATATATATATATATATATATAAAATTGTGATATACAATACTGTAGGTGTGTGTATATATATAAATATATATAAAACATTAGAAGATAAATGTGCATACCCCTCAGGTCTCACCAGACTCAAATTCTCCTAAAAGAAATGTAATATATAAACAAACATATCAAAGATGTGATATTCTATACCTGGTATATATCTGTATAATTTCTTCTTCCCCATTAAATAGTTCCCAGACAGATATCAGTATTTCCATGAAGGGAAGTTTAGATCCTCCTGAATAAAAACTGCATGACCCTAATATTGATTTAGTTGCCAAAATTAGAAAAGGAAAATAATCATCATTTATACTGATATTAAACTAACTACATGTCTTCTCTCTGAATGAGCTTTGATTAACAATTATTTGAAAATTTTCTGTTCATTTCTATATTACCTCAATTCCCAGCTTCTTGGGAAATGTGCACTTTTATTGACTCATACATTTTGTAGTATATAAGAAAATTATCTTCCTTTTTTCACAGTTTCTAGTTTTATTATTGCAAAGTCTGTTTATTACCTTTTAGAATGTTCTTAAAAAGAAAAAATGTTTAAAAAATGTATCTCAGTAGGGTGTATTAAAACCTTAGTCGCTATTTTGCAGGAGCCTGCATTGTGCTTTCTCTTTATGTCCAATTCCTGTTCAAGAGTGCACTGAGGAAAATACCTCTGGAAAAGCAAGGACCATTAGACACAAGCATCTCAGAGTCAAATGAGGATGTTATATCTGTTGAGAACTAGTTATAACAATGATATATTATTAAAGCCTTCAAGTAAAGAGAATTACCTACTCTTTAAATAGCTATCATTTGAATTAAAAAATAATAATAATTTACTGAAGATAAAAAGTTTCTGAAGAGAAAGATGCAGTTGACTTGGTATTTACCTGTTAGCATCTTTGTCATCTTATCCTCTGTGAAAATAAACTGTTTGCAGTTGAATTTCAGTTTGACATATGAAGCAGAGGAGGGCCTGAACATATGTAAAATCCTGCCTAAAATTTGGTCAAAATGCTTACGCTGGATTTCAAAACAAGGCTGATTTTTACTCCTTTTTGTAAATACCAAATCCTTCATCACACCCTTTGGAAAGCTCTTAGCAGTCTTCAGCATTTCTCAGACAGGAACCTATTTTCTAAACAGGCATGGCCTTTTATTTTACCCACTACAGGCTACTAAAATAAATATAGGCATAAGTTTCTGTAAGTTAGCAACATAGGGCTGGAAACTCAATTGAAGCCCTCTGAATTAGAAGGGTCTAAACCAGTTTTCAGTAGCTGAGGATCTGACCTGCTGCTCTTTTGTATGGAATTATACACGTTTGTCTGATGGGCAGACATAGTTTAGTTGGTCAGCTTCTCATATTTCTCCTCTCCTTTCTATATCTGTACTAAACATGAGTTGTGTTTTTTGAATATTCATATTGAGTTTATATGCCTTTCCTTTTCACATTCAGTTGTTAAATAATTATGTTCTGATAACTTTAACAAAGCCAGCAAAATCATTTGCAAAGCTGAGCAGCCTTGTGTATTCTCTGCTACCTTAGGGCCATAGCTCTTCAGTTCATAAATCCTGAGACTCTTCTGCTGGCAGAAGGTAAGAGTTTCAACTGCTTCATGCTTTAACTTGTTTTCTTCTTGCATGGCTTAGCCAGATTTCCTATGAGATACCTGGGAATTTACTCTTTTTTTTTTCCTTTTGTTTTGTTTTTCCTTTGGTTAAATATATATTCTGGGTAGGTTCACCTCTGTACAGTAAACAGGCACCAGGTTCTAACATGATACCTGTCAAGTAACCAATAAATATAGGGTTCAAGATATAGTTTTGCAAATGATTTAAGTGTTGTGGCAATACAAACTGCCATGCCCAAAATTTAGGCACTGTGCTCTGGGAATGTAACCCACAGTGCTGAGTCACTAGTTTCCTGGAGAGAGTTTAGTTTGGAGAACAGTGTTTCACAGAAGGTAGCACACTCAGCAAAGGAGCCATCCAGGAGGAAAGCACAGAGAGAGGTTGTGTCTGAAATTCTGCCTGTTTCTTAGAGGTGGACACTTGTCTGAAGCTCTCAAGTGGGCGCTAGGCCAGATGTGTGTGTGGATTTCTAAGGAACCCTTTATATGTCGACTGCTTAATAATCTCTTCTCTAGTCAAAGTAGTCCCCAGAGAAAAAGTGCACTGGACCCTCCAAGTTTTGGCATCTCAAATGGACACCAAGATTTTCATCTCAGCCAAAATGACTTGAGGCAGAATCATGGGAACCTCTAAGTGAGAATAAGAAGGATGCAAATACAACCAAATTGAAACAATTATTGCCCAGAGAGAGGGGCTGCAAGTCTACGGTTGACTATAAAGATCATTGAGTAGTGAAGGGGAGGACTGGAGATACCTTTGAAGTGAGGGAGGCCTCAGCATAGCAGAGCAACTCTTTCTGAGTATGCACAGCAGCTGGACTGAGGGAAAGAGGTTTGCAAGGGGCTCATGAAAGACTTGCTAGGACAAGGTTAGTTGATCTCCAGCAGTGCACTCAGTTTATGAAATTTTCATCCTTGCCTACCCATTCTTGACCCCACCAAGAGTGCTAAAGCCATTGTGGGTCTGAGATGAAAAACAGCTGTCTGAATTTGGATGAAAAACAAAACTCTTCTATTAGAAGGGTCAGTGGTTTGATTTGCAGACTGGAAGAAGCTAGGACTGGAAATGGCAACTTTTAAAAGTTGGTTTCGTTTCTAGGAGTACTCTCTTGTACAGCTACATTTTACTTCTACCCAAAGAGAAACTTAAGTTGTAGAGCCCAGCTCAGCAATGGGAAATAAATTCATAAGCTTTATTCTGACTGTCTGAGAAGGAATAAATTTCTTGCCTTGTGAAAGGTATTAAGACACCATTGAACTGAAGAATTTCCTTAGGCCTGTTCATAGAAAAGCTTGTATGCAATTTGTTTTCTATTCCAGATTTTTAAATGCTCCTCTCCCTTCAGCCACTGAATATCTGCAGTAAGCCCATTATGTTAGTCAGATTGTGTAAGAAACCAAGAAGTCAAGCATTTCACTTTATCTGTGTGACTGACATTCTGCCAAACGTAAATGAATTATTGGAGAAAAACTGTCAACTAATTAAGGGATTGAGAATAACTTATGTGTTACTCTAGGAGACTATGATTCTCATATCAGCTCACATACGGACTCACTGCACCTTCTCTGGCAGGGTGCTGAAAAGGAAGCTCCAGGAACACAGCGCCGGTTCCGATCCGTACCTCAGGAGTCAGTGTAACAGCTCTGCTGTGAGGCAGCTTTCCTGTTTTGCACTCACTTAGGATCTGACCCGGGACCTTCAAGAACTGACAAGTTAAGTGACCCTTGGAAAAAAAGTTTATTTTTGGTACAAACCGTGCAGTGCATTGAATATGAAACTCAAGAGCGGAGGGAGTAGCTGAGCTGGGTTTCCAACCCCATGAGGATCTGAGCAGCTCTGAGAGGGAAGACAGGCAGCAACTGAGCAAAAACATGATTTCATATGCCAGTCACAGATTACCTGCGATGGAGCAGAAATAGTTGCAAGCAGATTAGGCATTTACAGTAGCTGGTGGATGCAGAAAGCACTTTCATGTTTACATTTACGAAGCTCATCTCCATGTGGTTATAGATCACAAAGCTTTGATATTGCTGTTTTGAAACCTGAAGATAAAATACCTAGGATGGAGAGATAAGGCTGAAGATTGTGATCCTCCCAAAGACAATATCTTTGTATGTAATTTGTCTAGATGACTGCTGCACAATGCAACAAGTAAAACCTTCCATAGCAGAAAAATAGACAAGTCATTCTATCTTAAAACTGACTGAAACAGAAACTTGAAACAGGAACGGATTTAGGACCTTCTCCAAAGCCTCTGAAACCAATGAGAGATTTTGTATTGATTTCAGTGGGATCAAACCTTAAAGATGATCCTATAATAGACTCAGGGAAATCTTCAGTACAGGCACAATCAATAAAAATCTCAAATACACACAGAAGAATTCTGGGTGATAATTACTGGTAAGACAAAAGAGAAAATAAATTGATATTTTAGTGGATATTGACTATAAATTTGTCTGATTTTGAGAGGGTGCCATACTGCAAACAGGACAAGTGAAATAGAAATGGGCAAATACAGTTTCATGAAAGAAAGTTTGTTTAGCATCTCATAAAGAGATCATCAACATGGTTTGGTGGTCCAGACCATCAAAGAGAGACTCACAGAGACAGAAAAAAATATATGAGTCTAGAAAAAAGTTTTAAAAGCATTTTAAAATGCTTGCTCATTTGACTTTGTTTGTACATGACTCAGTTATACCACTGAGTCCTGACTGATTTCACAACTATGCGTAAACCCAAATGAAGGAGTGGATGACCAGACCTCCCTTCCTCTTGGCTCTTCACAGTGATTCTTTGCAGTGATTTGCTCAGGCTCTTGTCGGGCTATATTCATCTTGCCTCATAGTCTCTCCTTCCTGGATCAAAAAGGATAGTTTCTAATAGCATAAACTCTTTTATCAAGGACTGTTTAGTCAGTATTTGCAGAGCATCCTTGAGACATTGTAGGGTCCTGAAATGCTTTGAGTGTAACTACTGGTACCATGATACCTACTATATGATAACTACTATATGATAACTACTTACGTCCTCTCTCTTTGTCACACCCCTGTGTGAATGTCTCCTTTTTGTCCTTTAATATGATGTACTGAATCACAATAAGCAACTGCAGGATTATTTGATATGATCTATGCTGCAAGACCAGAAAGATGACTTTGTACAGAATAATCTTTTGGAAAAGATGCTTGAAGAGAAGGTTATTATGAATCTTTTAAGTCATCTGTTTATGCAAGAGATGTAATGACATAGGTTTGTTGTTTGTTTGTTTGTTCTCTAATGCAGGAATATCCCATATAATATCTTCATATAATTATTTTAAGGAATTCATAACCTATGTGAAAAGAAAATGTAACTTCCAGCTGTCAAAAGATCTTCATTCTCTGAGTTAGCACAATGAAATAGCCTGCTCTTTCAGCAAGCACTGAATAGTGTTTCTTTGTGGGACAGAGTACACATGATGTGAAGCTTAGCTGCAGTGTTTCATGTGCTGAACCCAGCTCTGCATCTTTTCTTGCAGAAACACTCAACTGTGAGGTCAACTGTGTGTGACTTTGTCACCAGCTTTATACAAAGAGTGGTGGCTATAGTGATGTGGTGGACAGGACACTAGCTGAGCCCCATGTCATCCCTGGGCTGGAGGATCCCTGGTAGACACTGCATGGAGGTGTTCAATGAATGCATTGTGGTCAACAAAAATGAGGCATCCCACCACTCCCAGTTAATTTATTCCTGCCAATATATACGCGAGAGTCGGTGCAGCAGAACATGCCAGCATCCCTGCGGATGGAAGAGGAAGAAGAGGAGGAAGGCAGGACCCTCGAATTAAGGGCTGGGACCCCCAACTGGCACGTGCGCCTGTGCACCCGGGGGAAGAGCTGCGCAACTGAAGGCGGCGTTTGTCCGTCCCCCTGGCTGCCTGACCCTCTGTGCCAGGATGCACCGGGCATAAAGAGGACAGTGAGGAGAGAGGGGGAAGGAGAAACTCCTAACCCTGAGGCCTACGCTGTCTGCGCAGGAGCCGGTCAGCAACTCTCTCTCTTTGATCTGCCAGCTCGAAAGGATGTTTGGATCCAGCATCCCTCCAGCAGGTATAACCTCGTGAGTAGTTATCCATAGTTTGCTGCTTTTATGTGCTTTCACCTGAATAAATGCTTGATGTAGTCACCTCATTCTGGCGTGATTGTTGCCGAATCCCGAGCCCATCCGAAATATCAATATGTCCTATGTGCATGTTTTAAGGTGCCCTGCTGGTTATACTGTGGCCTGCAGACTTTTCATATTTCCTGAATTACTTTTCTGATGAAAAAATAAAAGGGAGAAAGGGAAGAAGGTGTCCAGGGAAAGCAGCAAAAATAAGCAATATGTGTGGTGTTCCATTTGTGCTTCTTGGAATAAGGAGGGCACCAGAGAACTCCCAGTCCAGTCACAATTTTTAAAGAATATTATAATGTGTCTTTGGAAGCCCACGTCTGACTGCACCAAGTTTATGGCAGCTGATACTGTTTGAAGGCTCCAGATAGACTGAAGATATATACTTGGTAAACTGCAAAGGAAAAAAAAGTAAGAAGTGCATTGTACCATATAGCTGTAATCATAAAGCACATGATGTGCTGAGTTACTTTACGACCTTTTTCTTCTCTAGTGAAGAAAGCCTTAATAAGTCACTTCTGGCTGTGCCATTTATGAATTATCACTGTCTGCACAAGGGAAGATAAATATTGAAACCCATCATAGAACCTCTCTCTCCCATTAAATACTATAAATTGATAAAGATATAAAATCCAGAAAGGTACAAGAGGAACCTGTAGTCATAAGTGAAAAAACAAGCCAAAGGATAAAAACTGAATTAAGCCAGCATCTGTTGCTTTGCAAGCAGATCTTTGATATGATTTTTTCCTATCCTAGTGATGGACAGGGGCACATCTGTAGCTGTCCGTGGCTAGTAGTTAACTTCTCCCATTAAACCTGCACAAGAGAATCTGCAGTACTCTTAAAAAACCAACTACAAGTCACTGCCACCCCTCAGGTGCTGAGCCCTGCTCTTTAGGAAAACCCATCACCACCAGAACAGATGAATGATATGCTCTGATTAATTCCTTAACCTGTTTTACTCACCCATTTCTCTTGAAATGAACTAAGTTAGCAAAGAGTTGTTTAATCTGTTTAAGCATAAGCCTTGTGTTTGTTGAAAGGGATTAGGAAGGTTGCCATGAACAGCAGGGGCAGAGAGTTTGATAAACTGCAGTATCTACCAGGCTGAGCATCTGGAGGGACAGGCCACTTCTCAGTCAGCAAAGCTGCAGCTGAAAGAACATCTGGACAGATAACTCCAAAAGTTAGGAGCTACACCAGTGACCACAACTACAGAATGGACCCTGGAGAGACGCTAAAACAAAACAAAACAAAAAACCTCAATATCAGAAATAATAGGTATTTCTGATTTCCTTGAGAACACTGCAACTTTTTCACCTGAAGCAATAGTTAAATAAAAGTCTCAGTCAAGGAGAGTAAAAGAGTTGGCACTTGAAAGGATGAATAACAAGAACAAACCAAAAAAACCTCACAAAACATCAGTAATATGAACCTGCCTGTAAAATGGCAAATTTTGGTACTGTGTTCAATACAAAATTGTAAAATACGGAGGAACTGATGTGATTTACTTCTTACAGGGAGACAATCTGAGGGATTTACCTGCTGAGAAGTGTTGAATATTCACAGATAGAGCAAGAAAATGAAAGGAAAGAAATATGTTCACAAATTTTATTGTAAAGATTTTAAAGGTTTTGCATGTTTTTTTTTAACTGAATATTTATTTTGTAATGTAATTAAACATTTTAAGAAATGTATGTCGAATCTGTTTGTCTATCTGTTTTCCTCTATATAAAATACAGGGTGTCATATTTAGCAGATATCTTTGAAAGGTATGTAATTAAGTCAATTTACATGATTATTTTTCAATTTTAATTCTATTTATAAAAGAAAGTGGGTATTTGGGAGATCACCCAAATAAATTTCTATTGAGGCTTTGGCTTGGTCTCTAGGTTAGTTTTCTTCATCAGCATAGATTTTGCTAAGGTCTTTAGCAGCATAGGATGTGGCAAATGGTTAATTTCTGATTCTTTCTACTACTCTATTTTTGTCATGTATAGGAATGTTGAAATTTTCCTCTTTGTCTACTGCAGTTTATTCATTACTCGCTTTTTTTATGATAAATTTTATGGCCAAAAATGTAATCTGTTAAAAAGAGAAGAATTAATTCTTATATCTGATTATTTTTTCTCAGACCAGGTTCTGAAATATAAAACTTCTTCTGAGCACCTCTTAGAGCAATTGACCTTATAGGTTAAGGTGTTTCTTGTATGAGTGCAGCAAAGTTTACCTGGAGCATTCGTTGGCTGGATGCCTGCCAAAATGATTACATATGCTCAGAGAAGGTTTGGAATTCACCAATATTAAACATTTAAGCATTAAAAACTAGTACTACATCACCAGTCATGTATACCACCATGCATACATTGTATTGAAGTTGTATTGAAAAACTCAGCTCAAGTGAATAACCTGATTAGGATCAGTCTATAAGATTAAGAGATGGCCGGAGTGAACTATAAAGTGCAATATTGCTATTGTAATAGTAAAAAGTTATTAATTATTTAATGTTTTCTGAACACATTCATCTTCTGCTGCTTTGCAGCAGCCCTGTTCAGATGAATCTTTAATAGGAGTCATACATCAGATCTTAAAAAAGAAAGTTAGGATTTAGTTTTATAGTTGGAGGGGAACTTTCAGGGTGGTCTTGTAGAGGACTAATCTTAGGCAAACTTTTGGTATGTAAGTGTTATTCATGACACGGTATTAGTCTTTATTTTAAAGTCTGTTTAGAAGTTTTCCAAATATAGATGCATAAGAAAACTGACCTGAAATTCAAATTCTAAAACTCAATTGTAAAACTCAAGGTAGCTTCTGCTGTTCTTTGAGCAGAGACTGGACAGAATCTCTTCCTATATTCTATGATTTTCTTCAGTTTAATGAGAGTTTATTCAGTGTTATTAACGGGGCCAGTATTTTACCAACACAGTGATAAACTAAGTATAGTAGCCAGTCTTTTTTGCTGTTGCTGTTGTTTTTTTTTTGCAAGGATTGTGTGGAAAAAAAAAAAAACAGGAAAATCCTAAAATTACAGTTTCCTGAGTTTGTCTTGATTTCTGCTTTTCTTGATGCTACAGTTTGATTTAATTCATTGTGCTTTGATGAATTCTCACCCTCTGCCCTTTGGGACAGCCCAGTTCCAGCAGCCTGGTGGGATGCAAATGTCCTGCCCTGCAGAGAGAGGCCGTCTCCATCTGGGACCTGATGGAACCGCAAGGAACCGGAGGCATGATCACTGAGCGTTGCAGTTCAGGCAAACTAAAACATCAAGAAATTCTCAGAGCAGCTGATTTTCTTGGCTATTGTAAAGGCTGATTTAATGAGAACATTTAAGCCTAGATAAAGATTGAAATGTGGAAGAACTTTCCTTTTTTTAATGTATACTTTATGAATGATTAAGAACATTTTTTTTCTTTACAATTATTTAATTTATATTTTTATAAATAGATACTTCCTTTTAACTCAGTTGGTGTGTGCTTGTTACTAATTATATTTCCAAAATATTGATTTCTTTAAAGTTTTATCCTTATCAAGCTATTTCTCTCATTCCTACACACAAACAAGAAATTTTACTCCTAGAGAATATGCTAATATATTATGCTCCTAACTAATATTTATCCTGACCACAATCATGCCTGAACGAATAGAAAGAGTACAGGACAATCTATTTCCTAGTACATCCAATGCAAAATGCTGCCATTTGTTGATAATCCTTGATTTCTTATTCTACAGTAAGTCTGCAGTAAATATAAGACTAGTGCTGCACTATTATTACTTTCAAATTTCTAATGGAATATTTCTAGCTCATGTTGTATTAAGGAAAATTTGGAGATATCAGTATAAATTTGTTGATCTTAAAAAAAAAAGAAAAAAGAGAGAAAGAGATTTAAAAAAAATGCAGATTTTAATAATGTAATATAATGTAACCTATGATCTGCATAATGAAAAATATATCAATGTCATTCACATTTGGGGAATTCCCGGGGGCTAGTTTCCTTCTATTTTGCCCTGGAATCACCACAAGTATGTTTTTAATTTAGAAGACTGGTTTATTCAGATTATAATGGAAACTGGCACCATGTTGTTAGACCTATTCAAGCAAATGATTTTGTCATTAGCATTTTGAAAAAGATCTTTCTGATCTAGGAAGAATACTTCCTGGTTTTTAAAGCCAATTTCAATCTAATTCAGGAATTATGTCACCTCTTTAGGAAAGTGATTAATTAGGATAAAAGAAACCTGCTGAGACAGTGGTCTCCCACAATTCATGAATCATTGTCTATGTTTCTCTTTAGATATATTACTTCATATTAAATTTTAACCAAATACAAGCTTTAATGTTTGAAGCTAAACTAGTTTTTTACATATCACTGTGCTATGATTTTTTTGCCTTTCTTGGTTATTTTTTGTCTTCTTTAAAGGATGCAGGGTTATACAATGAAAACTATTTTCACCTTTTTTCTCTTATTTTTCTGATTAACTTCACGTGAAATTTTTGTGAACCAGCATAGTGGTGAAACTGTGAACCTTCCAGGACTATTTTTTTTGTTTATAAATACAGGACAACATTCACTAATTCACTTTTGTGAGAATGTAGCCTGCGAAAATAATGATAATTTCAGTTATTAAGACAACAACCCGCTAGTGAATCTGATCTATATTTTCTGTTGTAATTTGGGTATGAATCCAGACTTCTTCAGTCCTACCTAAGGTGGTACTTTTCTGGCACCTAAAAGTAATGGAAATTTCACACAGTAATTCCATTTGCTTCCTTTTCAGGCTAGAAATGCTTAGCTCTGCAGTTACCCAAATACATCAGGTTGCAGAAGAGTTCTCTGGGTACTTAACTTTAGTGAACTATACGTTTTCTATGGAAAATCCATATTTATCTACTAACTAAAGCCTTCCTAGGATCAGGATTTGGCAGAGAGATGCCTGAGTCTTCAAAAAAAAAAAAAAAAAAAAAAGAAAATTAACTATGATTAATTTAATTTAATATTTTAATGGTAATAAAGGAGCTGTTCAGTTTTCACATAATGATGCAGTGGTTAGAACAGTCACCCAGGAAGGGATGTATTATATATTCCATGTGTTATTCAGCCTTAGTGGGATGGATCCCATACTATTTGGAAAATGTCCTAATCACAGGCCATGAAATATCCTGATTAAAATTGGTCTTCACCTTTATACAGGAACCCAATCTGTCATGCAAAAGTGTGCAAGAGTTCTTTATCAATCAAAAAGAGAGAAAGGGGAAACCTTATTTTAATTTAGTTGCTGGGGCACTCATCTCAAATTGTGGTCTTTTAATTGCTGGAATACTTGTGCATTTTACATTATATTGTCTCCAAGAAGAAACAAATGAGTGCCATTGGCCAGAAATAGATCCCTCCTTCCTGTATTCTTTTTGTCCTTGTTTTTCTTGTATGTCTACTATGAGAGTGGCTCAGTTTTAATTAGACTGTTGGAGATGCTCTCCCTTTGGTTACCCAATAGCTTGAGGAACTTTTGAAGGTTGTGTAGATTTAATTTCCTTCTGGTGAGCATCTGTGAGAATCTGTGTTCTCCTAGCGCATGTGTGAATGGGCAAAACCATTATAGGAAACCACCATTGTGGAAAAGTGAGTACCAAAAGGATGAGAAGTGTTAATAGAAACAATTAACATAATCAATCACATCTTGTTAGAGTGGATGAATATGGCCAATATTTTAGCCACTGCTGTGAGGAAGAATCCAGTTCAAGCAGACTAGATTTTCTCCCTGACATCTTCAGCAGCATTTCTGTCTCTCTTGCCTTGGGGACGGCATGCAAGATGTAGGTTGCTCTGTTACATTGCTGTGGCCCTGGGAGTTGGGTGTTAGAAGTTTGGTGGGATGTGCAAAATTAGGTCCCCAAAAGATTGCGGGACAGGATTCCAGACTTCTCTTTTAAAAAGGCAGAGGAAAATATTTCATTTGTCAATATTTTTATCCTAATACTAAATACTAGTCTACTAATAAATATGACTTAATGCTCCTTTTTAGCTCCATATAGAGAATTTAACCCCAAAGAGAGTTCAGTAATGATATTTATTTAATTCAAAAATTTTATTTTTACTGAATAATAAGTGGAATACGATCATAACCTCAAAGCAACACTTTAATCATAGACATTATATAAGCAAAGCAGCATTTTGCACACAATTACAGTACCACTGCTTTCAAATATAACTGATCAAAACCATGTGCAGACACTCAGTACGTGCTCAGGATATTTCTGGCTCTCACTAGAACTGAGAGTCCATGAATGTGTCTGAAAGTTGCTTGAACACGTCTGTATTAATACATACAAATACACATACTTCATCTTTAGCTCCAGGTGGAAAAAACAGGTAGGATGCTAAAAGTCATTCTATAGGTAGTAAGAACAGAGGTCAGCCGGTGTTCTGCAGCCTGCTGTGGTTTTGATGAGGTTACTGGGTCCAGCTGATGAAACCTGTTCATGCATAGCAAGACTTGATGAAAACTGAAGTGTTTACAACAACAGTGGTCCAGTAAACCTAAACAGTTTTATGACTACATAGGGTGCTGAAGGTTAAATCTATTTTACTGTTGTATTTTAGTGGAAATACTCTGTTAATGCCATGTATTTTCATAATCTCAGAAGGATTTGTACTGAGGGATCAGTTTATTTTTTTCACTTCAAATTGTCACTTGAAATGACCCAGGGGCTAAAGGAACAGAGATTAATTTGGCAGTTTGTTTTCCATCAAAGAAAAATCATGATGTCCAAAGGGTAACCAAAGGATCAATTTTTATTTTTAGAACATAGAGTGCATCAGGAGCTTTAACTTATTCTTGAAATTTTGATACATTTTGTTACCAAAAAAAAAAAAAAATCCCAGAGGGAACAAAACATCGGGAAGGAAGGAGATGTTAAATAAAAGGAAAATGAAAAGCAAAATATATGTGTTGAATTCATGGGATAAAATTTGTAATTGAGTTCAAATTTGTGTTTGTTTATTAAACATAGCTGGAAAGTAGTTTGTATCTAGACTGATATCATTTATTCATATTGTTCATTGCTTATGGGACTTCAAAAATCTTTTCTTACTTTGATATCCAGGGAATGAGCTAACTAGAGAAATCATCTCTCTGAGATGAAGTGTACACGGTTCAAGGTCAGAAAGATTGTTTGAACTTCTTACCATTCACAGTGTTTTTTGCCACTTTTTTGCAGATTGTAGCAAGTCACATTCTAGATTTACTGTAGTTGCATTCCCCATTCCAGCTGGGTAGGATTTGTATGTCCCAACTATTTGTGCCTTTGTTTCTTTATGCAAATGAAATGAAATATCATCTTATCTGTGAACCATAAAGTCCAAACTAAGCCAACGTGTACACTTCCTTAAATCCACCAGAAACAAAAAAATTGGTGAATGTTCATATTCTATGTAGGGGAAAAAATTCCATGATGGATTCTACTTACAAGTTAGCCTGAATAAAAGTAAAGAAATCACACCATACTCTTTCTTGATAACTTATACTATATTACTGAACATAGCTGGATTTAGACTATAGTCTCTTGGCAGACTAACATGCGTGAATATTCCTAAAAAAATAGCTTGCTCTTAAATAGATCTTCAGTTCAGATGTGTGTAATTAGCCTGATTTCAGCAAGACATTTCCATTTTGACATGGGAATCAAGTCTTAGAATAAGAAGGGAGCATCATGGAGATAATGCTTTTTCATTTTTAAATAGCTCACAATGTCCTCCACAACTTACAGGATCTTCTACGAATATACTGAGATCTATCTTCAGTCTTTAACCATTTCCAAGAATGAATTTTGACCTTCAAAAATAGTACGCAGAAGAAACATTCTGCTTTCCATGGTAAACTGTACACAGATTCCCACACAATGACAGATGAAAACAATAATAAATTAGACTAAAGGATAAGAAATACAGAAATACTAGGCTGTTAGTTTACCTTTTTTTTTTTTTTTTTTCCCCTTGGAAACAGCTTCACATTGACTTTTTAAACCAAGAAAACATTTGGGGAATATCAAAGAGTATATAACAAGAAGACTCAGCTGCCTCTATGTTTACTAACATTTCAGACTAAATTTATGTTATTTGTTTGTACTTCTTCCTGGATAAATGCAGAAGAACTATTTGTTGTTTCAGATCACTAGCAATAAAATCCTGCAGTTGATCAGCTTTGTCATTACCCTGCAGCTTCAGGGAGAGGTTGGCTGCTGGCCATATTTTAATATAGTAATAATAATACTTAGCACTGTTCATCTCAAAAGCAATTTACACACATTAACTAATTAGGCCTAAGAACATTTACATGATAGGTGAATAACATTCATCCCACTTTCAAAAGGGGTAAGTGGAGACACAAAGATAAAATCACACTTTCAGCAAGTGACTAATTCTGAATGTCCACCTTATGACACTCTCACTTGATTTTCTGAAATGTTAAGTAGCTTCATTTCCAGCTGCAGTCACCATAGGCAGCTAGTGGTCAGCATTTCAGTATATCAGGGTAATGGTACATTTCAGGTACCATTTAAAGGCAGAAGCATTAACTGACAGCTTCAGGGAGTATTAGTTTTCAGGCAGATTCTCTATGACTGTTGCACTGGTCTGATTAATGACCATGCAGGTACCCATGTAGACTGCTTATTTCCATGCATTTGGTACACCTGTACCCTTGATTGAGCAATCCAGGGCTATGGATCCTGTCCCTGGCAGAGTGTAGAATAAAAGTTGGAATGAGACAGTAATAAACCACATCATAGGGTATAAGTTATCTAGTCATGGAATCTAAATTAAACATTTAATTTTTAAAAACAGGGTAAAAACCATCTCTGGATGCTTAAAGATGAATTAACATGATTAAATGTATTTATTTATTGGAACTTTTTACAATACTACAATAGACTGAGGTGCATTTCTGAGGTCCCAGGCTCATGGTAATAGACAATAGACAATAACTAAAAATGCTACAAAGTGCATACAATATATTCCATACTCTGGCAGTTTTAATCCCAGGAGAAGGCGGGACATAAGGAGTGTCATAACAAACAGAATGGGGAAAGAGGCACCTTTTTTTTTTTTTCATTACTTCACACTGGTCTTGCACCCCAAAACAAACTAACAGGAAACGTATCAAAGCACTTGATGAAGAAGAGAATCAGTAGTTCTTTGGGACCAATACAGAGACCTTCCTTTTTATATGTGGTGTTTAGATGCCAAGGACATTGGCACTTAGCTCTACTCTTAAAAGTTGGCCCTGCTTTATCCTTGGGGCCTGTCACACTTCATTGCCTGATGTAAACTGATTTTGAGGCGATAATACTTCCTGCTTGCTCTTTGCAGAGAGGGTTGCCATTCCCCTCTCTGCTTTGTATGCAGCAAAAGCATCTTCAATCTGTCATGGGTGTTGCTTTAGCATTGCTGAGAGATGGACATTCATGATGCCAGCATGCTACTTACACATCACGGATAAATCTCCCATAAACAGAGTTCCACATAGAGGGCTGCCAGCCTCCTGAGGAGAAAAAAGCCTGGAGAGGGAAGAGCTCACCTGGTCCTGCTCTGCCACTGTCAACACGCTTGTCCAAGAAGTGGCTGCCAGCACATCCCAACCACACAGGAAACAGCTTTTATTTTTGTTTGTTTTTCATGAATGCTGTGGAAATTATAGTCTGTGCCTAATTATGCATTCTTTCCCCATTCATTACCTGACAGAAAGATAACCCAAATGTTTTGATCCTCCAGTCTTTATCAAGGTAAACATAATAATATCCTGAAGTTCTGGGTGGGAAATGAGCAGATTGGTGTCAGTCTCCTATGGTAAATAATTTAAAAAGAAAGAAGATTATTTAATTAACCAAGATCTAAGTCTCCTTCATTCACTTTTAAAGGAATCATTAGTCATTGTAATGGGATGTGCTGGCAGAAATCCTTTGGAGTGCTATAGAGACAACGTAAATACACCTTGAGAACACTTGTTCTATTGAAGATCACTGGCAGTTTGCAGACTTTGAATAAAATCTTTTGAATTCTCAGCAAAAGAAGCCATTTGTTGCCACCCATGCCTTGGTTTAAAGAACTGCTAACACCTCGTGGAAAACTGTAAGAGGCATCTTCGTAAAATATGCTGCTTTTCTGGGCCTGAATCCTGTATCATTTTTCAATTAAGAGATTGAAGTCTGACAACTTTAGAAGTATTTAAAGTATTACTCTTAAAACATTTGAATTTAAAAGTATTGAAAATAGCTGCTGTAAGTTTTCCTGTTTATTGAACATTAGTTTTAGGAAAGATTTTTATCTTGGCTCTAGGCCATGTTGTAGTATTTGTGTAAAACTCCATGTAAGAAACGCCCTTCAGAGGAATTTAATGATAGAGACAGTGCTATCAGATGTTTTGGCCAGGTGAACAGGATTTTTTGGATTTGTCAAGACGGGAGCTAAAACCATGACCTCTCTCTCAGTTTTTGGAATTTACTGCTTGTGAAGACAGATGACAAGAAAAGCTGGCAAAATCTGTCCTAGCCAGGTGTGTCAGGGTTGTAAGTTGCTGAAATTGCTGAAGGACAAAGAGATGACCAACGGGAATATTGGGGTTGTTATTACAGGTCATTGCAATGATAACAAGGTCATAGATATAGGTCACAGAATACAGATCTTCTTCTTGGACACTGCTGCTGCATGACCAGCATGGGGCATTTGTGAAACAGTGTCACTGAGAGCCTAAGTTTCACTTATGCTGCTTCTGTGGTGAAGGTGAGGTGAGTTTTTGGGCTGTGTCCCCAGAGTGCCAGGCAGCACAGTAAACCACAGACTGAGTCCTGCCATGAGTTTCTTTTATTGTTGATGTTGTTTTTTCCTTTTCTTTCTTTCTTTTTTTTTTTAAGAAGTGCTTCTGTTATCAGAGCATCATGTACAAGTTTGACCTATATAGAAGACCAAGTAGGTCACTGAGTGCACATTGGACCATGACAAATTGATTTTGAACCATCACTTATCTGGCTCTGTTGCTGTCAAGGAGGATACATCAGTGTGATTAATAAATTATTTACTAAATAGATAAAAGCTTGCCACCCCCATCAGAGATTCTGGAGACTGTATTGTTTTAAGCTGCTGCGCTAATTGGGCTGCACACTCGCTCACGATTCCAAGTGAGAGGAGCAGTGCTTTTAGCTGCCCGCAGTGGTGGCAGAGCAGAGACACCCAGCAAGCGCCTATAACAAATGATGTTCCGTTTAGTGGTTTCCTGGCACTGTCCCAAACCCCTCCCCCGCCCAGCTCTAGTCTCCGTCCGGAGCGGCCTTCCGTGCACAGGGAGCACCCAGTCCCATGGAGGTATCGGCCTCCAGCCTCACTACAAGCGATGGAGCTTTGTAGCCCCACACCGCAGCCCCCGTCGCTTTCTCTTTGCACTGCTCTTAGGACACTTCCTCTGTGATCAAGGCCATAGTGGGAAAAGCAGCCTAGAATGCAGAAGAAAGAAGCGGATGGCAGAATCTTCTCCCCCGGCTAAGAAGCCATCACCGTATTTCTTCTCTCAACTTACAAAAAGGAAGTAAAATAAAATAAAATAAAATAAAATAAAATAAAATAAAATAAAACAAAACAAAACAAAACAAAACAAAACATTGTGCTTCAGACAATCTAGAGGAAGGACACCATGGGAATGTCTTCCACTCTGAAGGTATGTGTCATCTGGCTTAGGCTGCCAACTAATAATCCTGAATTCTGGGGGGCTATTTGTACTCTAGGGTGTGAGAACAGGTCTCCAAAGAAGCATAAAATGACTGAAAATCTTAGAAACTCAATGATTTTTTGAGGAGTAGGAAAGAGGAATGACAGAAGAGGGGGAGGAGGTAAAAAAATTAAATGAAAGAGGAAATTTCTTTTTTAATTGCAGTAGAGAGACAGAAGCAGAATGTCTAACCTTGCCAGAAACCATTTGCACATCCAGGCTTTCAGCTGCTTTTCTGCAATGCCTTGAAAACCCTGACAAAGGATCCTGTCTGCATCAGATTTTCACAGGAGACCAAGTCTGGCTGGATTTCGTGTCGCTGAAGGAAAGTGGTTGAGAACCACAGTCCTAGATAAAGATGTATAATATTCTGGCACTTGAATCTATTTATTAGTCTCTTTCCTGTGGGGCATCCACTAATCCTCATCACTAGAGAAAAGGACTATATTATAATGATTCTTAATTAGATACAGATGCAACAGTTTGACTCATTATTTCCATGTGCTACTGTCAATGTTCAGCACAGTGTTTTCAAACCCATGAAACAAGGATGCTAAATTACTGCTTGGACTGTAACTTTCCTCCAGGACAGTGCCCAACCTACCCCAGCAACAAATTTTACCCAAATATCTCTACTTCTGATTTCTGTTGTACACTTTATCTGTGGCCTTCCTCTCCATTGCTGCTGTGGAATAGGGGAGGACAATTGTTCACCTTCAAAATCTGAGTTCGCCCTCAGTGGAAAAAACTTTAAGGAAAGGAAACTGCAGTGTAATCTAAAATGCATTTTAATCACCGCAACTAATTATGAAGAGCAGTAAATCAGTAAGGGTCAGCGCTCTAACACCTCACTCCAAATGACAAACAGTAGTGCAGCTGCTTGTAATGGGATTACTCCTGTGAGGAGCTGCCCATTACTTTCAGTGAGAGATTCATGGTCAGTTTGAAAAACTATCTGAAAGATCATTAATAAAAGAATAATTAATTAGAAAGCTGAAGACATTATTTCAAGAATTTCTGCAAACAATGGGAAAACTTCACTTTTAGTGAAGTCTATGGATGAAAATCTGGGTAGTTCCATACTTTTGATTAATACCAACAGATCTATTCTTATTCTAGGAGAATGTAGAGAAGGAGGAAAAAGTGGTCTGTTTGTGATCATATATATTAAACTGACTATTAAATAAATAGAGAAAAAAAAACATTAAGATAAAAATTGATCTTTTATAAGTTTTAAGAGTTTTGATTTTGAGGAATTTTGAAAGAGAACAGATTTTCTCAACCTTCTTTGCTTTTATCAGACAGCCATCTGAGAATTTTCCATCAAAATAACAGAAATGTTTCTGAGAGACGTATATTAAATTTCTATCGAACCTAAATTAGATGACCATCAAACACAGACCGGCTTCATAAGTTTATCTGGGAGGGCCCCTGGAAGATAAAGGTTTCCAGGGTTGGTAGCTCCAAGGCAACTTTGTCAGGTGAAGCGCCTTGGGGCAGCAGTCCTGGGCCTCGCAGACTGCAAGGCTCCATGCAACCACACCGGCGAGGTGCTGGGGCTCTCATGACTGCAGTTTATCAGCTCCTGGGCATGTCATTGCTCAGTGCTGGACTCATTCCATAACCAGCTGGATGAGGTCTCTCTGCCATGTGCTCCAGGCTACCAGATTGCCATGAGGAAAACCAGACCACCTGTGTCTGCATTCATTAGTGTAGACATGCCTATGACTTCTGTCTTCAAGCCTTACTATGTGATCTCTTTGCAGCCTGAGTATCACTAGTTACCAAAAGCTAGCAAGATATACATTGGAAGACCCACGTTATTATAGCCTCCCCTAAGAATTTGGAGGTAGAGACAGAACACAGTGCTGGATGGACCATCTGATAGGTTGAGGATTCCCAATGCTGGGAAAACATCTACCTAATTAAAGAAACAAAAGTTATAGGTGTGATTCAGGAGGCTCCGTGAAAGCTGTCAGGGAGACAAGCTGAGCGAGGTGGTGAGGTCGTGTGTTCAGGATGTTCTTACAGTTCACCATCACATGCAAAATAAAAATCAGAAGAGGCTCCTTCTGATTCCTTGATAAAATATCCTCAGGGCTTAACAGACAGCAAAATTACATAAGAAGACCCATCTACTTCTCTGGCCTCTTCCCTGCTTACTTATGCATTTTTCAGCAATATTATTCTGTCTCCTACAACTTTCAAGAACATCTCTTTTTATTGGAAAAGTGGAAGATGAAAGTGGTTCTTTGTCAGCTGGGAAAAGTCCAATGAATTAAATTCCCTGAGCCCCAGGCTTTGCTGGGAAGGCACGCAGAGATCTGAGATATGCATTATTGTCACCAACCATTGTCACTTCCGCATGGCATAGCCTAGACTCACATTAACACCTTTGAAGTAAGGAGATTGCATAAGATACGTAATCTTGCAGACTTATGAGTTGACAAAACTGCCTGAGCTAGATCTCTGAATCTGTTTGATATGTGAAAGTCTATTAGTATCCCTGGAGGTTGCATGAAATTCACTCTGTGTTCTCCTCCGTTCTCTTGAAAATGGAATCCAAAGATGTATGGGACAGAAAAACTAGATAATGCAAAGGTAAATTTCAGTTGCATTCTATGAAATGGTCAGCTATGGTCGTGGCCAGCTTCTTTCAATACACATGGAAAACCCATGTCCAGGCATCATGTTCAAAGCAACCACATTGTTTGTCTGTCTATTAGAACATACTGGATGGCTAGCATGCACAAGTACTAAGCTTTGGGAAAAGAAGATATTCACAGAATGCTATTTTTTTTATGTTAATTTCTGTTATTTTGTAACTGACAACAATCCAAGTTAAAAAAAAAAGACAAATTACATTTCCAATGTTTGCAAAGAAACACCTACTTCTAACAAATCCAAGAAAGAGAGAAAGAGAGAAAGAAAGAGAGAGAGAAAGAAAGAGAGAGAAAGAAAGAAAGAGAAAAAGAGAGAGAAAGAGAGAGAAAGAAAGAAAGAGAAAGAGAGAGAGAAAGAGAGAGAGAGAAGAAAAGAGAGAGAGAAAAAAGAGAGAAAGAGAGAAAGAGGGAAAGAGGGAAAGAAAGAAGGAAAGAAAGAAGGAAAGAAGGAAGGACGGAAGGAGGGAAGGAGGGAAGGAAGGAAGGAAGGAAGGAAGGAAGGAAGCAACCAA
>JAWLRI010000833.1:7993606-8017106 GCA_034781795.1 Crypturellus tataupa | reverse complement strand
AAAGAAAGAAAGAAAGAAAGAAAGAAAGAAAGAAAGAAAGAAAGAAAGAAAGAAAGAAAGAGAGAAAGAGAGAAAGAAAGAAAAAGAAGAAAGAAAGAAAGAAAAAGAAGAAAGGGGGGAAAAAGAAAAAAAAAAGTAGACTGTGTACTTTATTTTCAATCCTGTAAGTGACAAAATGTCAAGCATATTGGTTCTCTTACTGAAACGGTCTTTTGTCTCTTAAAGACTTGATCTATAATTAAAAGTTTTTCTGGTAGATGAGGTTATTTATTCAATTTCCATGAATCCCAATGCTGTTTTCCCTAAAGCTACTGCATCAAGACAAAGGCATGGAAAAAGTGAACAGGGAGAAATGAAAGCGTTATTAGATCTCTTCTTTTATTTATTATGTTTGATCAGGAAGTTTACTTTTTCTTTTTTTTAAATCTTGATATTTTTTTTTTGTCTTTCATTAAAATGCAATGTCCTCTGGTTGATAGCATTTGGGCATCTTTCCCAAGTCTGCCTGACAACATCAATGGTTAGTTGTTGAGCTGCAGTGACCCTGTAAGCAAGCTGTCCTCTGGTATTCTGGCTGCACCTACTATTACTCAAGCAGTGGGAGCCAAACAAATACGACATTTGGATCTTTCCTACTTGTTCTGCAAAGCTCCCCACCAGGCATGGTGCATGGACATGCTGCATAAGGAATCGACAATTCCCTGTGATTACACAGCAGGCCACGAGCACTGGCAGCAGAGCTGAGAACTTAACTCTGGGGTATACAGGGCTGACAAATGCAGAGACATATTGATCCTCGGCAGTCTGTCTCATCAGCAAAGTAGTAATGGTCTGCATATTAACACAGTAGCCTGTGAGGTTACCAAAGACAAGAAAGGACGCTGGAGCTTAGCGCCTAGAGGATGGGCATGCTGTGCTAGCTCCGCTTCACAATGCAGAAGGTTAACCAGCCACTGTTGTTTGCCTCAGAGGCCAACATCACCAATGTGTATTTAAGCAGACGGATTAAAAATGACTACTTTTGCTTTAATGTTTGTGCCATGCTGGAAATCATCAGGGCAAGCGAGTCAGATGTAAACTAGCAAGAACTAGGTAATTAAGCAGAAGGAAAATGAGCTCCATGGATATTAGAGAAAAGTATTATTTGAAATGTGCTGATTACAAAACTATTACCACTTAACAAATGCATATGTACCCAGCCAGGGAGACTTTTTCAGATCTCCTTTCATTCCTAGATGCTCAAGCGATGGATTGTAATTCTCTACTATCTCTACTAATTCTGTGCCAGTCCAGGTACCATTCTGGCGCAGCGTCAAAAGAGCTGAGTCTCAAGTGGCAATGAGGAATCACACTGCAGTGTCTGCTGGGGTCGAATGAACAATATTGGGAAGTTGCACTTGTTCTCCCCCTTTCAGTAAAATCCCCAGTCCCATAGAATCCATACAAATCCATAAATCTGTAGAAGGAACAAAGCAAATGATCAAAATTTCTGTCAAGCTCAATTACTTCATCAACATTCAGACCTGCCTATTATTTGTATAGAGAGGACCACTCAATGGAATATCATTGCTTCAGTTTTCTACCAAAAATCCTGAATTGGTATGAAACAAAAAAAGAAACATGGTATACTGTGGATTTTGACAGATTATTGCCAAAAAAATGTAAATACTGAAGCACTATTTTAACAATATTTTTGCAAACAATTTAACATTAATTTTAACATTATATTGAAATATGAACACTGCAGGACTGCTTTTAAATGATAAATGTTGTTATGTGTACGCTATGGCTCGTTCATTATAACATGAAGATAAGCAGTATGATCAATAGTCAAATAACAATACCAATTCATTTTAATGTTTGATTGTTGCTATTTTTTTGTAATAACACATGTTGGGTGCTATTAATGATATCCATTACTTTTTTGCGATGCAGTAGTATCCAAATATCCCATGAAGCAGAAATTCTGTTTCCGAGGAAACTCTGGTTTCTTTTTATGTATATTTTTGGCTTTTACTATGTGTTTTTATTTTAAATTTGTTTAGAGATTTTTATGGACATTCTCAATGTAGATTCTCTGGACTCCAGGGTAAAGAGGACTATAGACTTATAAAAGATGTCTGGAAATATGGTTTACATTCATTAGAGATGCGTCTGTTCTTTCTTTTACTGGAAAAAAAACAGGGGTCTGAAAATGGAAAAAGGCTCACAAACTCTGTCATGGTTTACTGGAATCTGGTCAGTGATTAGAGCTCTTAGTCACCATGCTCATATAAATACAACTTAGCTGACTCAACATTTAAGTACACTTGGGATCTAAATTAACTTCTAAGTATTTTATGAGGACATTCTGCACTAGATGATGAAGACAAAGAAGATGAATTCAGTGATTTCATTATAATTTTAACATCAGTGCACATCGCTGATATTCTTGCACTCCTGCTTGCCAGGATAATGGAAAGAAACTAAAAATAAAGGACTATATTTAGGCATATTGAATGCCATTTAACCTCATCATATGCTTACATTCTTGGAAAAGGTCATTCTCCCTATCCATCATTTCCTTGAATGGAGGGGTCTCCTTCCATCTCAGTTACACAGTCATGGTTGGAGACCCAAACGTACAGGAATGTCAGGACAGGAGAGAGGCAGGGGGCCCAGAACTCTCCTCTGGATGGGTGAAAAGCCAGGGTTGTACTTTGCACACCATTGGAAAGAAAAAAATCTTAAAATAAACTGTGAGTTAGGAGGGAGAAATAGCTTGACCTCGTGTTGTTGCTCCCACTTGCAGGCCTCCACAGAACAAGCATAGAGAGATGAACATCAAGGTTGAGTGTAAACCTTGTCCCAGGACCATGGACTAGAAAACCCTGCAAGTGACAGTGCATTACACAGTACTGTTCTGCCACGTGGTCTTGGAAAATATGCTCTGTTTTCGTGATCCAAAGCCCTTAAACATAAAGGGAAAAAATCAGTCCATTTTGGGTAGAAGTTGTTTACACAGTCTGATGAGTCTCATATCATCCAGGCCCTGCCCATTGTCCTAGGAAAGGTCGGTCTGGTGCATCGATTTCAAAGGCAATATCTCTATATAGCTGAGATCAAAATCTGCCCTTCTGGGATAAAACAGATTTGGATATTGCATTATTATTATAGGCTTTAATCATAGTCTTGACATTTTCCCTATGCAGTTTTGTGTCTGAATGAAATATTTCCTTTTTTTTTGTATACAATCAAGGAACATTGTAGAGTCATTTGGATCAATTACCACATAATAAGCAATAATATTGATTCCATTCTATTCAGTAATATAATATTCAGCACTGAATATATTAATGCTCAACACTTATTAGATTATTAGACATATTGTTGGTAAGCAATAATACTTAATAATTTAATATTCAATTGTATTGCAGAATCATGCTGGTTGCTGTTTGGAATTTTAGTTGCAAATGTTTAGTTGAAATCAAGTTGCAGACAGCATCCCACTGCAGTACTTTAGCAAAGGACATATTATAATAATCCTAAAACGTACCCTCCAGCTAGCTGATTGCTGGTTAGAACTATAAGGAGTACTGAAAGTCTATTTGCTATTTAAATTACTTTAAAATATTTTAAAATATTTTTTTTTCTTTTTTAATTTACGAAAACCAAGTTGTTTTCCAGAAATAGGAAAGAATATCCCAGTTATAAGCAGTTGTTTTTTTCCTACAGAGCTGCTACTTGAATCTTGCGTATTCCATAACTCATATAAAGGTGTCTCTTACTTAGAGGATGGTGAGGCCTGTCCTCCACAGATATCTATACCTTTTGGTAAAATATTTGCAATATTTTCCTCTTAAACTAAGTGCAGACAATGTGCACACTGACACTGGATCAAGAAGAGTGCACCCCGACTGGAAGTGTGCTGGTCCTGTGCAGGGGCCATCAGTGGGGCTCTCCCCGGGTCACAGGGACAAGCATTCAGCAGTATGGCCTGAGAGCACAGAAAGGGCATGTGGGACAATAGTGCATGGTGTTATATGGGGAAATGGTCATTTTTTTTCTGTTTTACCAAGGTGTAGCAACAAAATATTCTAATTTGATCATATTTGGGGCTGATAAATAACCTGTGCTATTCTTGTACAATATTGTTCTCTTAATTTGTGTGCACACACACAAACATCAAATATATATAAACATCAAGCTATCTGCACATGCACATTCAAATACATACACAAAATCTAACACAAAATTTGATATCCATACCAGCTAAAAATCATTAGAGCAGTCACTGAATCAGGGGACAGTCTTAAATACCAGCTTATAAACTTGACTATCAAATTAAGTGATATCTTTTCCTCCATGTCATCGTTTTTAATTATTTGCACTAAGTAGAATGGCTAAAAAGTGACCTCACCTCATAAAAGCCTCAGACCAAGCCAAACACAGAAACATCAGTAGTTTTGCAAAACACATGAGGTTTATGCAGTTTTTCATTCCCTGACAGTCCTATTTGTAATCTCCCCTTTGGCTTTGCAGAGGTTTAAAGTGGCTATTCGTGGCAGTCAATCGGCAGTTCTCCCTCTAAAAAAAGCTGCCTGTAACTGCAAAATTATTTAAATGTGAATGTGTAGCTGATCTCTTGCATACAAAATAAAGCAGGTGCTAAAATATTAAACTCCACCACTGTCCACTATTCATTGCATCCAACTGGTGCTGTCAGAAGCAAGCTGCTTGACTAACCAGAACCTGTGATTTAGTGTGACATCTCAACTCTAATTACTCCCTCATCGTGATTCATTTTTTCAATCTCACATTTTCAGATTTGGATAGCCTGCATTCAAGGAGCTGGCATATAGTTTTGTATAGTTTTACATCAGAAATGTGCTGCAGAAGACAGTCAACTGTCTTGGGACCACTGAAAATCTTTGCCACAAGACTAAGTCTTTTGAAGGGCAATTTAACCCCCTCTTGGATGTGTTTGTGGCCAGGCTCTGGTTTGCTCTGGGCAGATTTATCAAGGCTCACGTACGAAGCTTGGGATTCACTCAGTTGGCTCCTACTCAAACCTTCCTCACAAACCTCCGTTCCCCACATTACTGCTCTGCTGCTCTGCTCCATCTGCCAGGTACAGATATGCCTTTCTCCAGCGTACGGGATCACAAAAGTGATGGCACTTGTATTATTCCCCTGTGCAATTCTGCGTGAAGATTTGTGGCAGAAGATGAATCAGGTCAGGTGGCAGGGCAACTCCAAACTGCCCCACTGCACATCTGGACCTTAAGCAAACGGCTGATAACAAATTGCAAAAGAAATCAGCAGAAGCATTTTGAATAAATACACTCTGCTAGAGGGTTAAACTGCCCATATACCTAACATTTCACCAGAAATGGTCCCCAATGTCCTATGAATCAACCACACAGGCAATAAGAAACAACAGTATCTTTAAAGCTTTCTGCAAACCATTATTTTCTCCAGCAATGTGTTCTTCTCTCTTGAAGAAAGCGAACATTCTGTTGACATTACTAAAACAGTACAGTCTTCTTTCTTTTTAAGTTTGCCATTAAAATAAGAAACTACAGGGATTTTCTTTCTTTCTGTAAAGAAGAGAGGGAATCAAAGCCCTGCTTTCTATTTAATTCTTCTTCATCACTCAGAGGAGAAAGTCAAAATTCAAAAGTGTTGCACACCAAAAAGAAAACAAAACTTTTCCAGACTATTTCAAAATATCATACATTTTTTAAGAGTTTCAACATATTTTAGCAGGTTGAAATACAAAGCCTAATGGAATTTATGGGTGATTTTGGCTGGAAAACCTGTATTAAAATTTCACAAAATTTTTATGTTAGATTAGCTTCACTATTAGCTAATGGGGAGGAAGAACATGCCTTTTTCCTATGGAAAGAAATATGTCTCATTGACTATTAAAGCTGCCAGTTATTAAATGGTGAAATATGGGACCTCCTGTGTGTTTCCCCGGTGTCCACATGTCAGGTTAGGTGGCAGGAGCATTGCCCTCCGTGTCTGGCAATGTAACACGACGCAGGTGACGCGTTACCGCTGCGGGCTGATCATGCAGATACCGCCCTTGCTCTTGCCACCTCCGTGAGCTGTCACTTCCCTATGGATACTTCTGATCCCATCAAGATCCAGTTCAACATCTATGCCCTGCTCTCAGTAACTGCTGCCCATGAGGCACAGGTCAAATCTCTCTCACTTCCTGAGTAATCCAACCTGCTAGGGTTTTTTTTCAGTGCATGCAGCAAATTTCTTATATACACACACACACACAAAGATCACACCTGCAATGGAGATTACTAATACCAGAAAACATATCTGTACAGTACAAGATTCATATTCCCATTCTGCAGCTCCTGAGCGCTTTCAGAAGTCCTTCTCTTGCTCCTTCTTCACACACAGTGTTCTTTCCAATCCACATATATTATCTTATGCAACCGTCACCAGTGCCACCTGGACCGACGTTACTGAGGAGTATATGCAAGATGAAGACTTTCTCGGGGAACAGGGAATCTCTCCTGATATTACCAATATACCCATATACGGGAAATTTGACAGCTTCTGCAAGTAAAACTGGACAAATCAGGTGTGCATCATTTAGCCTGCATGATGCACAGCTCTTTTCTACGGAGACTTCTCTAAACCATGGTCTCAGTCCATGCATGAGGAATTTGCATATTATCTGCAAGTGAATTGTCTCTAATAAAGTTAACAAGTAACATGCCATTATTTCCCAAAACACAAATATTACCGGTAACTTCAGTTTGAATGGATTGAATTTCCAAAGGAGTAAAGCAACATAATGACACATTGAATTAATTTGTTGTTTTTATTATTTATTAAGTCCATTCTGTGACTTCTGAGGCCCCAGCCAAGATAAGGCCCATTTTTACTGAGTATTTTACAAATATACAACAATATATTGTTCCTGACCCAGACTATTTATTGTCCAAATAGGCAAAGGGCAAGGCAAAAGCAAATCTCAAGCAAGAAAAAATAAAGAGAAAAGAAAAATAAAAAGCAACTAACTAAAGAATAAAGAAAGCTATCAGTGATGGTTCTAGCTATCTATACAGTTTAAGAATAAGATTGTATTTTTATTATCAGATTGGAATATACAAGTTCCTCTCTTGCTGTTTCGTGCTATTAAGAAAAGTAAGAGAGACAACTATATCCATTTTCTGTAACATGTTTATTGTGGGCAAGGTCTTTAGAATAGAAAGATAGTGTTTTCCTTATCTCGGCTATTTTTGCCAACTCTGAAGTCTTTCCTCTCTGTATGTGTATGTATGTGACAGGGGCAGGACAGAAACTGAAGTTCAAAGTTGTCGAATTTACAAATCTCTTTAAATTCCAATCTTTAAATTTGAAGTAGGGAGAGGGAGTGGGGATCCTTGTGCCACATCTCCCATGGCAGCTCTGGGGTCTCTGCCCAGTGTGGACAGGAGGGTTCCCGCTACAGGAGCGGTTCCTTCTGCTTCCTGCAACCCGGATGCTGTAGGTTCCACGGAGAGTGTGGGGCTGCTCAGCCAGGGAAGCTGAGCAGAAACCACCGTCCTCTGCAATGGGAGAGGCGTCCTAGGTGACCCTTGATGGCTCTGCCTACCAGGTTCAAATCGCATGAGAGCTCGCGAGATGCTCTGCACCTTCATCTCTGTCAGAAAAAAAAAGCTATATCTTACGCATTCCTTGCTCCAAAATCTGTCTACAATATACATGAGGGAAGGTTTCTGATATGTGGAACCAGCAAATCTGTCTGAAGGACGAATCTAAAAACAAAAATCAGAGTTCTGCACATTGTAACCTACCTTTTCATTTTTTACTGTGTGTCAGTTTGTATGCGTATAAAAACTTGATTAAAGACCATAATACAAATAATTTAAAAATTCCTATTTCTTCCTTTGGCACCACTATCATACAGTATAATTACATGATTTCTAGAGGGTACTTAAAATGAATTATAGGGTGTTTCCTTCATATTCTTGGTAGCAACTAAGCTGCAGAGCTTAGTATCGCCTTCTGTAAATACCATTCCAAATAATCATGAAACATCCTATAATTCAATTATAAATAACCTCTGAGAACCATAAAATGATATACTGCAGGCTGATGACACACACAGATGCATTCAGCATCCTGACTGTAAAATGAAACCTAAAACAAACCAAGCATTTTTACTTGCTTTTAATCTGCAATGTGCCTCTGCGCATGAAAAACACAAAGCCTATATAGACTGTAACACTCTACTTGGAATTATTTTTGTCTGAAACAGAAAAGTTAAAAATAAAACAAAAATCCATTACGTTTTCCATTAAAAGAAATAAGTAATAAATAAAGGCTTTTACCCAGCAGTGGCTAAAATGAAGATATTCAGGAAGAAGTAACAGCCTTTTCAGGAAAAGAAGTATTTTTTCTAACACTTACTAAAATCATGACATAACATTTTTAAGGGTGTGTTCCTCTAATACTTAAGTTCTCCCATCTTGATGTACTCAAGAACTCCCCTTTGCACTATCACAAGGCAAAGCAGGTGTTCAAGGTAAATGGAAATAGGGTTAATCTATGGACAACTCTGTGCCTAACTTGGGGAGAGGAAGGACTTTTCTTCACCAGATGACCAAAAGCCTGTGCTGGACTGCACAGTACACCTCACAGCACCACATCCTCTTTCACTAGCTCCTGGGGTGTGAGTATGAACCCGTGGGCCATGAACCAGGCGACTCTTCTCCAGTGTGAGCCTGGCTGGATACACAAGGAACAAAGCCACCTAGCATTATCTTATCTAGGTCATCAGAGCAGAACGCATCCAAAAGCATCTTGATACAGTATGAAAAAGATGTGTGGATTAAGAACAAGATGTTCTTAAGCAACAAGCATGTTGGCTTGAGAACTTCATTCCTTAAAAGCCTGGGCAAAGCCTCACAAGTGTGTGATCTTGGGTGTCGCTCTGACATCCAGATTACTCTAGTTTTAAGATGTATTGTGAAGTGGGAGGGATAAAATTGATGATCCCTCAGTGAACCAGCTCTGATAAATAAGTGCTACCATTTTTCTGAAACCACCCATTTCCTTTTCTACATCTCTTCTTGAGAGAATATGGGATTTTTTTTCTGCTCCATATCCCAGGTCATCTCCCATCTGTTACCACTAAACAGAGTAGTTAATTTTGGGAATGCTAAAATCAAGTTTTAAATAGCATGTTTCACATTTGATGCTCCCCAACATCGGAAGGCAAGACATATGGGGGAGCAGCAGTTGGTGCAAGGCTTTTTATCTGTGTTATGAAAAACTAGTTAAAGAAGTTCTTGTGAGGATACATGATAGAAGTTAAAGGCAGATCTGATAATCACCATTTCACTCTCAGACTATTATTACATACATACAGCGCACCTGGTATGGCTTACTTGTAATGTGTGTTTACCTGTTTTAATATTCACATTTGGAATAGGGAAGCAGACACTTCTTGTTTTGTGGTTTGTAGCTCTGTAACTTTGTAAATTTGCATCTTTCCATTTGCAAGCAAACTCATGCTCACTTCTGGGCACAGCACTGCCAGGAAAATACAGATAAGCTGAAGGGAACTTGAAGAGGAACAAAAGTTATTATGAAGCTGAAAGGAGTGATGTATAAAGGAGATAAGTATGCACAGCTTGACTAAACAATGAGTAATTGCCAGGACATAATAACAATTCTGAAAAGAGTCTTAATTGATTTATCTGAAGAATGCTCAGGACTTCTTTTTAGATGCTATAGTAGTAGACTTATTTATCTGTCTAGGTTAAGGATAAAATAGAAGACTTCTGTCCTCATCTGATGTTTGAAATTGGGAAAATGAAGGGCAGAGAACCATAATCATCACAGGGTTATTCAGATGAGAGTGGCTCTTAAAATATTCCTGCATGAATAGGCCAGTGTGTCACCAGAGGAAGCTAATGGGTGTCCTGGAGTCTCATATGGTGATAAACAAAGACATTAAATGATAATGGCTACCGGAGTCTTAACAAAGTGAATTAGTCTAATCCTAGAGAAAAACCAACACTGCCTGTGAATTATTATATACTGAGGAATACTAGCCTTGAATTCTCGGGAAGGTGACTAGCATAAAGTGTGTAGGAAAAATAGTTAAATATAGAGAAAATACAGGATATGGTGTGCATTTTAAAAAGTTTAAAATATTAGTTTGTAATATTCAGATGGTGTAAAATGTCATAACTGCATTGACTTCAGCAGCACTGTGTTGATTTGCATTAGCTGAAGTTCTGTCTTTAAATTGTTTAAGAAAACCCAGAATGAAACTATAATGAATTTATTTTTGGAAGGACACCATCTGGTGTTTTATTGCTTGCTGACAAAAAGTAGGGAAGGATAGTCTGATTGCTGGTTGCAAGAGTGGTACAGGATTTGCTCTTAACAGGGACTAGTGAGGATGTATTTAACCAAGTAAATGTTTTTAACAGGTCCCCTCACAACCATCTACAAGCTGGCGATGATCTCGAACTAAATCCAATGACCTGTACATTGTAAATTGTCTCTCCTTAAAAATGGTGAAAACTTGGAATAATGGCACAGTTCTGTCATGTTTGAGAAGCAAATTGACCCCCTGTCTAGATCTTTGTTGTATCAAACCTATCTTCTGCATGTAATAGCTTCAATATTTCTGTTGATTATAACTGGCTCCAAGTATAAGCAGTCTCACCCTTCAGTATTCATAGACTACTATAAAAACACATTCACAGTGTAAACTTGAATTTTCACCCAGATGTTGATTTCATTGCATTCCCTCTATCTTTCCCATGACTCCTTGTCTACACTATAAATCATTTTTCAGCTGTATGAGTACATAATTTATTGTGGAACTGTCCCTCATAGCACATTCTGCTATGAGCAAGGTAAAGGTGGGTTTTCATGCTGTTGATTAATTTGAGAGAAAGAGCATTCAAGGCATTTTTTTTTATATTGTAGCAGTGTCAGATACAGCTTCTTTTGTTTCCTGTTCAGTGATAATTTTAGCAGAGCCTCAGGTAGAGACATCAGATTAAGGGACAACAGAACCTTTCTGAAGAAGAGTAAATGATTGTGTTCTGAGCCGCAGCCAGTTTCTTTTTTTTTTCTCTCTCTTTTTTTACCTCAGGCAATAGACAGTCATAAAGAAGTGCCAAAACAGTGTTTGTGTAGATAAGCATGAGTGTGAGTTATTTAGTAATGGAGAGCTAAGAAAACTAAATACTTGTTTTATTTGCCTATCTTTATCATGAAACACAGACATGATTGAGTGATGGGAATACAATGGAGAGCGAGGATCCAACTTCTTTTATGGTAATGTGCATGGTAAAGGCAAAAAGAAACTTTCTTTCAGGGTGTTTATATTAATTTGTATGATTAGTAAGCAGCAGTTGTAGGATGCAAACGTGCCTGTCAGATAAGGTTTAAAGTCTCCACGTTTGTTGTGCAGCACTACTTTCTGTGAGTAGGCAGATGTTTGGATTGTCCTGCAGTGGCTGGGAGTTGCCCTTCCCACTGACAAAGCCCTAGCTGGAGGTTGCTTGGGAGCCCTTGGTGAGAACTCACAGTAGGAAAGAGCAGTCTTGAGGCTCAAGCTGCAAGGTAGGGCCTCTGTGTCCATGAGCTCACGAGTTTCTACAAGCTGTTCTCAGGCCAGAGCGGAGAAGGAGATGCTGCCCCAAGCTTCATGACTCCGCATGAGATGGTGGCAATGGCAGCCAGCAGGACCAGCACTTGAATGGTGAAGCAGTGCTCTTCTTTCCACTAGACATGGCTCAGAGCCTGTTTGGAGTTAAATTTTGATCAGTTGCCAGCGAAATGCCAGGCCATACGAGTTATACACATTCAAGGGACTGTGTATAATTCCTGGTTTCTAAGGAACATTACATAAAGATAATCCCATAGCTTCAGCATTAAGAGAGCTAGTACTTTTATTATCTTTACTTCTATTAATACTGCATGGAAAGTATAATGTTAATATATAAATGTAATCACAGTGGGTCTGCAATTATGAATAAGGCCATGCTTGCCCTTTTGTATTAATGTACTTAAAAGGAGATAGTCCTAACGGAAAGCAACCCCAGAAGGAATGCAGACTGTAAGGTAGAGGGAGCCATGTGCATGCCTCCCCATGTCATAGAGACTCAAGAATCACAGCCAACACATGGAAGACACAAAAAGATGTCTTTAGCACATGTGTCCTAAAGACACATGTTGACAGACCTAGCATCCATTTTCCATGCAAACATGGGAATGGGAGGTTTCACTGCAAGTGCAGCTCAGAGGCCTTGGAGGTGGTTGCTCATGAGGAGCTGGACTATGGATTCAGCTCTTCACATGGCTGTGGTCCATGAAAACAAGCTTTACTGAAACACAGGCATTTTTGCTTGAGCATAGGACAGGGCCAACAAACTGGAGTCAAACTGGAAAACGCACTGATGAAAACACCTTTATTGCTCTATGCCAATAGATTTAACTGGTTAAATCTTCCGCTGTCTTGCACTCTATGCAAGTGACTCTATTCACTTTTCTGTGAATAAATCTGCAGTTTAAATAGCAGGTTATTTAAATAATTCATGTGCTTCAGTGTTTCCTTGACTTTGACATAGAACTGCTGTGTGTCCTTGGGCAATTTATTTCTCTTCTCTGGCCTTCAGTTCACCATTTGTAAAATAAGTGTGCAGTGGATGCTCAATTAATAGTGATAAAAGAGAGTTAGCATTATCCAAATAAATCTAAAGTGTGGATCACAGAAGCCGTATATTAACATACATCCCTTGACATACATCCATTGACATACATCCATCATCTGTGATGATACTGACTGTGGAGAGCAAGGAATCCTAAACTGGCTGGACCTGAGACAGTCGGCCCTTCCTTCATAGTTCTGCCTGAACACATTTACACCACTTCCAAATGCTTGCACAGACCTACCTCCCATGTTTCTGCATCTACTGCACAGGTCATCTGTAATATGGATAAAGCACATAGGGATAATGTGTGGATGGATATTATAAAGTACTTAAATAAGCATCAAAGATGGCAGATGGTATCTTACTGGACCGATTAATATTGTGACTGAGATAGCCCAAAACGAGATTTTTAACCCTGATAAAAGGATCTTGTTCAGCAAAATGCCTTATAAGAAGTAGCAGATGTAGCAAAGAAATCTTTTCCTGAAATCTTTTTTTTTTCTATCTTGAACACAGCATTTGGAGAAAGGTACCTACATCATGTCCTGTTAAACACTAAGTATAGTCTATCTCTATCTGAGAGGGATAAACTGTAATAAAAGGACTTCCCTAGAAATGTTTTTTGTTGTTTTTTTGGATCTGAATACACATGTAAGTAGTTTCCTTTGTTACAAAGACAAAGGAAAGATATGCTTTTAACTCTGGCTAAATGAGTGAAATGAAAACCTTTTCCAAACACTAGGTGATTTAAAGATTTATACATAATTTTAGGCTAATATTTAGAGTTATATATCATTACATATCATTATAGAGGCTAATGAAAATGTTATCTAAAACCCAAAATATGACAAAAATGCATGATTAAGAGAGAGAATTCCCAGCTCTGATTAGGTTGATGGGTTGCAGTGAGAATTGCTTTCACAGTGAAAACAACTCAGATCTGTCTCTTTTGAGTAATTCAATATGTTCTCACTTTGCTGTTACAGCTGGCTGCAACTTCTTTTTTTTTCTATATAATTTATTCAAATATCTGAAAGGTCAGAGGAGGAGTGTGTTGCAGTTGCTTTCTTCGAACCCATTGAAAGATGTGATCGCTTGATGTTAAGGAATAACGCATTGTACAAATAAACATTTTGCATATCACAGTAATGATCATAAATTATGTTTTAAACCATTCCTTCCAAAGCTGGAGAATCTGGATCATATCCACATTCATATATTTTCTACTGCAGATAACCAGACCTGATTAGTCTCTTCATTCAGTCTTGATGTGTGCTCTGCTATGGATTGTTCTCCTTTCCTTCTTTGAAACTTGGGGTACAATTCAAAGACATATTAGAAAACCAAAGTAGAAAAGTTAAAAAAGGCAAATTAGAAAAATTTGTGGCTGGACATTTCTGAAATCCTAAACATTCTTCCAAAATTCCAGATCATTTGCATCTTTTATGACAAACAAACAGAAAAGAATGGAATGATAATGTAGAAAAGGCATTTCCTAATCACTTTAAGACTCTCTGAAATGTTAAATCACTCAAAACTTAGAGATCTTCAAAAACAGAAATTCCTAATGTCTAATCTTATCCTTACTGTGAGATCAAAAAACCTTACTTTTCAGGTGAAGTGAGTGCTCCATATATATTATAAATCAGTGCCTTTACACATGAGCTCTTAAACAAAGTTTGCCTTCTGTGCTTGTACTCATATGGACGGTGACTTTGGCTTAGATCAGATCCTTGCTGTGATCCCTGTTATCATCTGTACAGAAAGAATACTTTCTACAGGGGTGGGCTTACAAGTGAAATGTAGTCAAAAGCTCTTTTCACGCCTTCCCAATGTTGACCTTCAATCAGATTTCAAGAATATTTCTTTCACAGAGCAGCTGTCTTAGCTGAATTCAGTACAAAATGTAAATTCAATATAGAGACATACCATTCTGTCACAGCAGTCAGATGATTGCTAGTGAAAGGAATAGGGCTTATGATTTGTATTCTGCTCCACTGTAAGTGGCTTTTCCAGTGGTACATACTTAATTCTAATATCTCTTCTGCTAGCAGAATCAGGGTATTGCAACTGAAGACAGCAATGCCTCGGTATCTCTGCTTGGTAATTCTCTTGGAAACCTCTACCAAATCTACTGTTTTTGGTGAATTAAGAAATCAAATTTTCCAAATCAATCTCACTGTGCAGAAATACTTGTTTATTGTCTGTAAGTCTAGTCAGTGAATATCACATATAGCAGAAGTGTTATTATGTAAGAATAAACATTCCAGTAGCTTCCTTAATTCAGCTTCTTTGTGCTTGCAATTATTTCAGAAACCTATAGTCCGAAGGATGGAACATAATGAGAAAATACATTATCCGCTATACAGATGAGATTCAATACTGAAGCAGTTCCCTGGCACTGGGCAAATAAAATTGTTATTTCTACATCATTATGTTTCAGTGGAATAGAGAATAGAAAGGATTAAAATAAAACAGCCAATTAAAAAGTATCCTTCATTTGACCTTTTTCAAGGTGTATTTTCAAGAAACTGTCTTGTGATAGTAAACTTTGATTTTTTTCATGATGTTTTATTTGATACAGTTGATGAAAAAAATCCATGTTTATTGAATATTGCACTGTATTTGATTCTAATATCAAGCCACAGCCATCATCTTGAATTTTGTCTCCCTGAGAACAAATGTACATAGACAATATTTGATGAGTAAACTCTTCAGATGCAATTTAATCTTGCAGATCAAGAAAAATCCTTGAGAGGTACTGTCTTCAGTAAAAACAGGAATGAGTTTTTTTTGTCCATTTTAGAGCATTTCCATGTGGAAAATAGATTACTGTGGGCTACCACTCAAGCACTCAAATGTTTTTAGCTTTCCTTATAGCAATAGCAGTTAAGCACCTCACATAACTCACATAACTCACATAACTAATGAATGAATGCATAAGATGCTCTTATATTACAGAAGTACCCAAATGGTGATTTGTGATCACTGTGTGCTTTTCCAGCAGTCAGGACTGTGTTATTTGATTAATAATAGGACTGCACTGGTGGTGCAGGAAATAAAGTAGCAGGTGGTGCTGTCGCTGAAATTTCAAGGTTGCTCTGGGACTCCTGTTCGTGTTCATGCTGTTCAAACTGATAAGAGCAAACCCCCTTGAAAACCGTTGTCAACATGTGCTTGAGAATTATTCTCCACGGTCTTCCTTCCTTTGGCTTTTAGACAGGTCTTGCAGCTCTTGGTAATATGAAGATTTTAGCAGATAGTTTAGTAAGGGAAATCTTCACTCTGATATAGAAAAAATAGTTTGTCTCTCATATTATGGAAGTAGGATGTAGAGGGAAACTAAATGATTTGCCTAAAATCAAACAGCTAACCAATGGCAAAATCAGACAACAAAGTGCCAATTGGCTACTGAGTTAAAGAATTCTGCGTTCTTATCATTCACTGAAACTGAAATATTGCCTTTCTTTTCCTTTATCTACCTTCTTCATACAGTGCCTGTTCCCAGGTTCAGTTCTCGCTCCCCAAGGCCCATCTATTAATTTCCAGTAAAAAGGTTATGGGTCCTTAGAAGATTATCAAGGAGGGAGATGACCTGGAAACTCCCCTTTTCAGGATAAGATGGCATTCCTCTATATTTATTCCAGCTGTATAAAGGTTTAGTATTATTTCCACATTGTGAAAACAGAAAAAACAATGTTCACTCAAAGAAGGATCATTTATTTTGTCCCTCTCCTTTTTTTTTCCTTTTGTACAAAGGTATCTAAAGTGCATTACTATTTTTATTTTGCGTTTTCCCTTATTTCACAATCTATGTAACATTTGACTTATACTTTGAATCTTTTCCCTATCAAACACTTCTGTTTTTTATTATTCATGTAATCAATAGCTCTCAGCAGGTGTGTCATTAGCTATCCTCGAGCTTTGGGTATGTTAAAAGACAGGAGAATAAATGTAACACATGGTATTGACTCCATGTACCTTGGCTGTTCTGTGTATAATTATAAAATGATTATCTTAATAATTAATTAGGGCCAGCTGTGTTCCATAATAACATCAATGAAAAACTTCACTATCGGTGAATCATATTATCTCCACACCATAATGTGTCCTGCAAATAACAACTAGTGCTTGGATCAGTAAGGACCAAATCTTCAGCTTTTGTAAAATGTCATAACTTCACTGAGTGATTGTAAGTAAGAAAATACTCAGGGAACAAGACCCAGTCCATTCATCTACAGAAGGCTGAAACAGATCTATGCTCTGTTTAGCTGACTTAATCTGTTTGACCAAACTTTTTCTTCAGTTAAATCAGATTACTTTAGGAATAAACCCATAATGGTGCATAGGTGATAAAAAAGAATGACAACAGGAGTTTAGTTTAAATTACAGAAAGTGGAATCTGAAAACCAGGATGAGAAAATTATTGGCTTAAGGGAACTCAACAAGCCTCTAACAAAATCAGGAAATGAACCACAGATCAGGTTATCACTAAGTGAAAACTGGTTCCTGGGTCAAAAGAATCAAAATGTGTAGCAAGCCCAATGCTGACTCTCCCACACCCATCAGTGGTACTACTGTGAGCAGCAAGTCAAGAATAAATTTCAGAATTATTGGAGAGATTATTTGAAGACATCTAAATACCAATGGTTTCTTAGCAGCAATCATACTCAGCTGAGATGTAAACTTTCTCACTAGTGTTTCATATTACTTTTATATTAATTTTTAATTTGATCTGTACTCTTGTTATTCTTTTCCTGTGCTAGATAGGTATCTGATGATAATCCACTGAATGTGAAAATTGCCATCATGAATCAAATTATTCTACCATATATTCTAATACTTGATCTGACATTGGGTTGTTGCTTCAAACAGCGGTGTACAGATCACTAACAGTGCTCAACAGTGGACTATACAGAAACATAAAACATGGAAACCCAGAGAGAATAGAGTAAAGACCATTAAGTAATACACCACCCAAGTCATTTTTCCATCTCTGAGAAAGTGCTATCACGGAGACATTATTGTTCCCACTTAGGACTCACTTATTGCTTGCACTTAGGACTAATTCAGCAAATCACTGACATGCATTAGGGCAATCAGATTTAAATATAAATTTGACTATTTTCTGATTTAATTCTTTATGTTCTCTTAAATAATTGTGGAATTCCAATAGTTTGGTTCAGAGATATCCATCAAAATAATGGGCTGGAGAAATGAACTGAAAATATAAAAAACTGAAAGTAACACAAGAAAAAAAAAAAAAGAAGAAACAGGAAAGAAAAGAAAAAAAAATCTTCTATGGCTAAAGAACAGGCAGATTACTTACTCAAGAAATAACCTTCAGAAAATGGAAATGCAGTCCCAGTGAGCTCCCTGGAGAGACATCTAAACAATGGCAACCAAATAATGGCATAAAATTTATGAGACAAATTAAAGAGTAAAATGACTTAAAGAATGAACCAGAAGAGGTAATCTAAATATATATATTTTAAAGGATAAATCATGAAACTGAGAGAGAGATAAGGAACAATTAAGGAGACAAAATATGTATATGAGAGAACCTAAGTGGATACTTGGCACTGGTCTCCTTTCACTCCAAAGGTTTTGAGGCTACTCTTCAGCTACTAAATATGAGACACTCTCAGGGACTGGGATTTCAACAAAAAATGCAGAGTAAACTGATAGAATAAGGAGTAGCAATTTCATATTGCTGTATAAGGTGAACGCTAGAGAAATATCTAAAGCAGTGGAAGCGTGTCCTCCTTTTGTCATTAATAAGGCATATTCAAATAAAACAGTATGTTAAAAACTCAAAATATTAGAAGTGGGGTTTTTTTCTTGCCATCTAGCAAAGATAAGGCATTTTCAGATATGATAATATTATCACACGTTTGCAACAGTCATTCGTGTAGTCATAATGATGACCACAATAAAATATTTTGACATTAAAATTATAAAAAAAGTTTAATAATATAAACCTGAGAAAGGATCTGACAGTAACTATTGCTAGAGACAGGATATTGGACTAAGCAAACCTTTGCTCTGCCTTTTAGGACAATTCTTAAATGTTTAAATTATCACTCATCTAGTGTGTCATGTTAGCATTCTTAATGTCAACTACAAAAAATAAAAATAATTCAGAAATAACAATGTAATGTTATAAAACCATAAAGAGCAAATGAGATTAGGAAAGCCATTTCCTTTACTGGGATTTGTGAGCTAAAGGTTAACTTCCAATTAGACTTTAAAAGGAAGAACTTTTATTCTGCTTTGGTCGAGGCTTTTAGCAAATCACATTTATACGTGCAGAACATTTGTATATTTCCTAATAATTTTCCATTGCGTTAAAGTCTGTACGCATGCTGCTAGACTGTGCATGGTCAATTTGGACATAAGATATTCAGCGATAAGATTCGTTAATATTGCATTATCAGATGTTGCTGTCTTGCAATTGATTGCAACCATGTTACTGTTCAGCTGCCAAGTAAATCCTATTCACCAAACTTGTGTCGCTAAGTGTAAATAATATTCAGTAGAGAAAGATTAATTCCTGCGTCACATTTATATAATAGTAAAATAGCAATAATAATGTTGTATTAAAAATAACATAAAAGAAAAAGATGAATAGTACAAAACAATAGCCGATGTGTTTAAATAATAGCAGGCCCCAGGGATTAAGTAATACTTTGCATTTTTATAGTGCTTTCAATATAAGGATCTCAAAACACTTCGCAAACATTAGCAAAATAAGCCTCACAACACTCTTTAGGTAGGGAAATATTATTATCCTCATTTTACAGATGAATAAGCTTCTTTATGAGGAAGATAAAGCCAAGTGAGGTTCCCAAAGCCACAAAGCATGTTAGCAGCAGAATTACTAAATAGGCTCTTTGCTTAGATTACACAGAGACAGAAACCTTGACAGATAGAACAGAATCTACCTATCCCCTCGAAAGCCAGGTCACGTGTCATGTATTCATGGTCTTAATGAAAATTACTAACGTGAAAAAGCTGAATTTTCATTTCTAAAGCCAAAAGGAAACTGTAGTGAAAATCTTCCATCAAAATGTCTGCAGATCAACTGCCTGCAGAGTCTTAAGGCAAAGCTCTGCTTGATGTGTGCTTCATCGCCTACGTATCCCCAGGGTCCTTGTTGGATTTGCTAAAGGCCAGTCCCACACTGCCCACCCTGACTTAATCTGCCTCACAAGCACCCAAGCCCCTTATCTGTCAGCCTTCAGATTTTTTTCCTCTTTTCAACTGATAAAAACGTCTTTTGGCTATCAACCATCCACACGGAAGAATGAGTTTATGTAGGGCAATAGGAGATATATTTTTTTCATCCTGTCCACACCTATCTCTTAACTGATAAAGTTAATGCAGGAATCTGTTTTACAGGTTTGAGTACAGTATGAATCACTACAAAATTTGCATTGCCCCTGACCTAGGGATGAAGCAGACAATTCATAACATATGGCACTATCCCTGCTATAAATATGTACAGGTAAATCTGAAGTTCTCTTGGGTTTACATAACTATAACTAAAAATAGATTATGGTTAGTCTCGGTTACTTCTATGGTTAAGAACGCAGTAAAAAACAAAAGATCCAGATATGTTTTTTTGTTGTTGTTGTTCAGATTTTTTTTTCAGGATGATGAAGTAAGAAAAGACAGTTATGAAGACAGATAATTTGGAGTGATTAACAAGTAGTCCCTTTCCTCCCTACTTCCTGTTTTCTGATTGCTGCTGATCACTGCTGCTCAGGCCCTGTCAGGACAGCAGGTGCTACTTCAGTGTCAAGAGCAGGAAGGAGATGTACACATATATATGTCTATACATGAACATATTTTGGACATCCCTGCTTTCTAGATGGGGTTACAGTAGTTTTCATGCCCTTACTTGCTAGCACATGCTTCTGTTCACTTTTTGCGGTGCTCTTGTCTGTCCCTTTCACCCATAGCTGCAGGAGTGCTGGGAAATGCACTCATTTCATCTAGTCAAACAAGGAATTGGATTTTTTGCAATACTTTTAAGTAAATCTAATTAACTGATTAAAAAAAAATCAAAAGACCAGATTGTTTTCCAGCTGGATCCTTTTTTGCTGCATAGGCCTCAGTAGTTGAGTAGTCAGGAGCAGAATTGGGGACAGGAACATCCCTCCACTAAACAGTCCACAATTATTTTAGCTTAAAGTAATTGCAAATCCATAGTCTCTATCTTTTCAGGACTGTAAACCTTTTTCTCAAAATTTTAAGTCATTTTCAACATGACCATGCCTATAAATCTCTATAAAACCACCGGAGTAACTTTAAAACTCATACACAAGATTTTTCCTTCCTCTGAAGGATATGAGGCACAAAGGCAATAATATGTTTCTTACAGCATAATGTTTTCATTAAGTAGCACAAATGTCAAACACTTGGTTCCTTGCTATTTTTGATTCAAGTAGAAATGTACTTATCCTGAAAACAGCAAAAGATAGTCTTTAAAAAATACTATGACACCTTGTAACTAAGTTACCACTTTCAGTATAAAAGCCAAAGAACTGCAGTTTACCACTGAAATGAAGGAATGGTACCATTGTAAGTGACCTGTAACGACAAGAAATTACAACATGAAACTTCCTATTTGAACCTAAAATAATACTTATGTGCTCTTTGCAAACCTAAAAACTCCAAATCACATTGAGAATCCTAAGAATCCTAAGTTGAATTCTGAAAAAAGTGATTTTAGGAAAATCTTTCTGTGTCGTATACTGATGTTCATTTAAAACTGAAATGTAAATATTTTATTTTTTCTAAGCATAAACTTTGATTTTATTCAATGATATCCACTAGAACATTTCAGCAGCTGCGAGAGACCCAGTTATCTAATCTTACATGCTTTAAAATTTTTCAGAAATCAGAAATAGAAAATATTCTTGAAGCCGCCAGGAAACCAGCCTAAGAAGCTCTCCAATGCTGGGAATAAATCCATGGTCCTAGGGAACTGTCTTCTAGGTTCTCCACACAGATATGACAAGAAAGTACCAGGTCTAAAGGAGTCTTTTAAATGGAGAGATGGCAGCTGGATCCATCTTTTCAGAGGAAATTGGGAAATGGTGATTCCTGGAGCTCCATGCCAAGCTCACCTCTGCCCTGAGGGCGTCACATCAGCTCTGCACACATTTCTTTGCTGATGATGGCAGGAGTCTGGCTCGCAGCTGGAAATGGAGTGCAACGAAATAACAGCTCCCCCCGCCGCTCGCCCCAAAACAACAACAACAACAAGAGAAAAACAGGAAAAACCTAAGAGGCTTACCCTGAGCCTACTGAATTTAGTGAAAAGGGGATCAAATAAGCTGCTATAAAAACTACACTTGGATATTAGTAGTGGCCCTGAGAGAAGGGAAAAGTGGAAGCCATGAGAAAGGAAAACACTTAGACCAATAATAGCGGCTCAGCCATCCTAAATTCCAGAAACCTGTATGTATGTGTATGTATGGAGTATGGCTTAATTTCAAGACAGAAAATATTTACCTAATTTGATTTGGAAGAATATCTGTCTTAAAAATGCTTAACTCACTCTAATAAAGATGAGGAAGAGGATGTTGGACCATCTGCTTACATGTTGTTTGTGCTTATTTTGCACCTGCGAAAAAAGAGTTCAGTTCCCACGTGTGCCGCCACCTCCTCCAAACAGCTGCTAAACAAATAACAGTTAGGTTTATATGGGAAGACTAAAAATGACATAAAGTCTCTCTTTAGGAGAGACTAACAGACTACTAACCTTAGGAGACTAATGAACATAAGCCCAACAACCAATGAACTGCAAGGATTTCAGCTACCAGAGGAATCTGCTAGTTATGTGTAGACCGCACTAATGTTAAGCAGATATCAAGTTATTCAGAAATCATCACTATGTAACAAATTTGGAAGATTTACCTAAGAGATTTTTTGGGAAAAAAAAAAAAAAAAAGCAGTAATTTACACTCACCCAATGCAAAAGGAGAAACTTCATTGACTCGGTTTGGGCTTTTCCATTTGCAACAGGTAAATTTCTGGTCCAGTTTTGCCCCATCAGAGTTGCAGCTACCTCCTAAATAGCAGAGATTTCTTCTGGAGACTGCTCAGTCGTTTTAGCATTCTCCGAAACAAACACTGGGGGAAAGGGCAGTATTTATGAGTCAGTTGAATTATAGCGAGAGGTTGATACAGTTATAGGTGATCTGAGTCTTCAATAAAGCCAGCACAGCCTGCTAAGATTCATTTATGAATGGTCATTTGTCGTGTATGAAAGAGAAACACTCGCAGAATGTTGATGCTGTGTCTGCATGGCCGCAAGGGCAGGGAGGCACACAGCTCTTAGTCCTCGTCCTGGCTGTTGGATCTGTTAAATGACATTGATTATCATAGATTTCAGGCTTTTTAATGGCCCAGCATTTCATATGATCAAATTCGGGAAGTGCTTTAGTCGTTTTTCTGTGCTGACCTGCAGCTCGCACTGTATCTGCATAGAGTCATGTTGGTGGAACGTTTGGTTAGTTTATATTAGAGATGTCGAGCTGGCTGGAACAAGCACAGCTACCCTGTCTCGGAAGACACTGAGACTGGTGATATCTTGCTTGGAGGGTATGGGGCTATCACCTGCAGACAATTAATGTATTCGGTCTATCTGGAAGAAAAATAAAACAGTGAGAAGACATGTATGGACTATAAACTACTACATATGGTGACTGCAGTAAAACTGCAGTAAAACTATGCTGTCTTGTGTTTCGTTCAGCACCCTTGGCAGCACAACTGAGGCCTTGGAGAAAAAAAAA
>JAWLRI010000833.1:7983194-7993506 GCA_034781795.1 Crypturellus tataupa | reverse complement strand
GTATTCGGTCTATCTGGAAGAAAAATAAAACAGTGAGAAGACATGTATGGACTATAAACTACTACATATGGTGACTGACCTTATATAGTTTAACACTGCAGTAAAACTATGCTGTCTTGTGTTTCGTTCAGCACCCTTGGCAGCACAACTGAGGCCTTGGAGAAAAAAAAATCTCAGACAAAAAGCTCTGTACATAGACTGTTAGTGAATTAATTAGAGTATTAAGCAATGATGGAATTTAGTAACCTAAATGACAAATATGCCAGCCCCTCTCAAGTGTCTGAAGTGTAGATTTATCCTTAATGCTGTTTCATTGCTTCAGCTTCCAAGAAAAACAGGATGCAATATGCCTTCTGCCTATGATAAAGTTTCCTAATACAGTACAGTAATGCAATTTATTTTCATACAGCATCCTGCATATAAAATATTACATAACCCTTTATGAGAAGATAATGCATTACAGACTCAAGCACATTATTGTCTTGCAGGAAGAAACTGAAGGATAATGTTGTGGAAAGCAATGGAAGAAATAGGAGCTGAGGCATGAAAGTGGTTAAAAAAGAAAGTAGTGAAAATTTACATACTCTTCTTGTGCCCTTATTATCTGAATGATACTGGGTATAACAGAGGGCAGATTATTCAGACACATATGCTACACACATGTAGTAAGGGACGATTCTTTCCTCTCTGGTTTATACTCTACATAGATAAAAGCATGGTAAGTCACAGAAATACCGTATGAATTCCCCAAGATCAAAGAGGGAGCCAGTGGTACAAGTGGGGAATGAACATGGATGTCAATAGTCCTAGACAGTTCAAAAAATGGTGCTCTCCAAAAAAATGCCTTCCATGATAGATGGCCCGTAATTTCAGGCCAAAATATATTATGAGATCTGGGGAAATTGGCTCTAGATTCAAATAACTGCAGTTTGGAGCCATCTCTAAATACTGAATCATGAAAGGCTAATAAAAATAGAGGAAAACAAAACAAAGTAAATAAAAACAACAAAATTGTCCAAATTTTAGAGCAAATAAAAAAAATCAGATTTGGAAGGGAAATTTACTTGCAAGAGAGTTTGTCTATTATTTGGGTCATTCAAGGAGGAGTCATTCTGGACTCCACTGTGAGAAATACATGTGAGCCAAAACTGAGCTTGTGAATAATTTGGAAGTAGGCAGGTATAGCGGGAAGTAAAGTGTGAAGGGAAGTGAGCCTTTGGAGGATTCTAAAGAAAGGAGAGAAAATATGTGTTTGATTCAAATGAGAAGAAAAAAATATTTAGTATTGGCACTTGTTACCAAAGCCATAGCAATTTCTATTTATAAAGCATAATTATAAAGCTTCAAAACCACACTATTTCTGCTTCAGATACTATGAAGAAAGTCCCCTCCCTTTCTCTGTCTCATTCTCTACCACAAAACAAACCCAAAAGGTTTTGTAAAACTTGCCCGGAGAGCTCAGTATTGCCATAGGACTTGAAAATGAAGAAATAATTTCTAGAGAAAAGGAGTGCTCAGGGTTTCCAACGTGCTTGAACTCTTCACTGAGACTCTTGCTCTCCTCCCCATTCAGAATTCAATATTCAGAAAAAGATAGTTAAGGATATGAAGGCTGAGGACAATACAGATTTGGGTACAACTATAGTGTGATGGCCTTCGTTACTGTTTGGATACCTTATGCATTCTCTTAGTGTTTGGATACCTACACCACTGGACTTATGCATCCTGGTAAGGAAAGGAGGAGGTACATACACACTCTTGTAGATTCACCCTTTCAATTAGATCTCTCTTCAAGGAGCTCAGGTTGTCGAAATTGAGACAAATAGAATAGGGTTTCTGCCACCAGCTTCTTGCATCACTTGGGATAGCAATTCTAGATATACCCAAGTTGATAGAGGCCAACAGATATGAGTTATTTTTCTGTGATCTGAGATGGCTGGAAGAGAGCCAGCTCCAGTCTGGGAACCATATGCCCAGATGTCTCCATGCTGACAAACATCCTCTGCTTCTGAAGTTTTCAGCTATTTCTGTATCTCTCACTCCTGCCATGGAAGTCTGTAGTAGATCTGCTTACTCTCAGTAGTAAATCTTATAGGCACGAATGTGTTTCAAGCACTCCAGTTCACATTTCCATTTCTTAGAACATACCTGCTTCCAGTGAGGTTGAAACTAAGGTGCTGAACTGTGAAATGGAGTAGCTGATGCATGAGCACATCTGCTGAACCAGATGTAGGGGCAGTAATCTCTGATAGAAGTGTAAAACAGACAGCTGGTGGCAGTAAAGTTTGAAGAGGCTACAACTAGATTCACCCAAGAAAAGACTGTTGAAATCCTAATTAGTTCACTCACAATGAACTAATGCAGCAATAAGGCTTCTGGATCACAGCTGATTCTGGCTGCACCCATCTGTGTAAACATACTATAAATCTCCCTTTGATTCTTCTCCCATCTGTGAAATGGGAACGTATCACATTTTTAGGAATATTTCCTCTCTCTATGATTTCAGTACTTCAGGACTGGGTTCTCACTTTTTGTAGCCTTGCTCATTACTGTAACAATGGGAAAGACACTCAATAGCTGTCATAACTGGGCATTCCTACTGAATTCCGAGGCAAAACTGACATTGACTTTAATAAGAATCAGAAAGAATATTTACAAAACCATGAATTACTCAGTGTGTTAGAACTATGTGAACGGTTAATATGATAATGATTCAAAGGGCAGTAAGTTTGGGACAGTTTTCAAAGGTGCAGATTTACCCAAGCCTATTCTCTGGATATTTACAGGTGTCTTATGTGCTTATGAAAATTCAAGCAGTTGTCATACTCTTAGGATAAAATTCAGTGTTGTGTAGCCATTTTTCAGAAATCATAGGTTGTGGACTCTTTATGAACATTAACTCTCAAGCTTGCTCCCATGACCCTTTCCATTTCTTTTTATCTTCTCTCTCTTCAGAAATCAAAGATAAGTAATCAAAATGGTAAAAGCATGGACTGAAATCTGAAAATTGAAAACATATGTCAGAATTGCACGGACCATGCTGTTTGGAGGAAGGTTTGAGGGCATGAAAAAGAGACTTCATATAATTACAATTGGAGATGGACTGGAAAGCAGTTGACAAAAAAAGACTGGAGAGAAAAGGGAATATGTTTGCAACAACATTTTGGGGTGAACACTGAACACTGGCTGTGGGAAGCCTGGGTTGAATTTCAGAATACTAGTAAAGATTACTGTTAGATTTAGTCTCAGATTTATAATTTAGAGAGAAATTGAGCCTCAGTCATCTCTTGAAGGGGAGTGTAGAAAAACAAAACGAGTAGGGTAGCAGGAGGATATGGTTGCAAGCACTGTTTATCTGGATAGTAGTTTCTCAGTCTTTTCTGAGGCTCGGACTAATGTTGGAGCAGTTAGAAGAGGACTGACAAGTGGAATAGTATCAATCCTATAGCAAAGAATATTTGCAAAATATTCTGCAAAGCTTATTGGTGTGGGCACTGACTGGAGTCCTCTGTCCTACATTCAGACTCTGATTATGCTGAGGGTTAAGGTTAGAGCCGAGAGAGAGGCACTCAAGCAGTCGTCAGAGTGAGAAAAAAAAGGGCCTGTGAAAGGGAACGGAGGGATCCAGGGGAGCTCGGATGTGAGACCTTGTTCTGAGGCCCACATCCAGGAACTCAGCCTCTGATTAGGAATAGAGAATCTTGAGGAGGAAAGAATAATATCTCCAGAGAAATTAACTTTTTTTTCTCATAAATTTTAGGTCAATAGTTATATTGATATGCTATTTTAATGGATCAAATAATATACTAAAAATAAAAGAAACATGCATTTCTTACTAGCACTGTTGTAAATTCTAGACCACAGAATGTTCTTCTCTTATCTGAAGGTCCAAGTCAGTTAGTTACACTATGTTTTACAGAGGACTGACCTGAGAAGAAACACTTAAGGTCTATTTTTCGCTCTTATTTTCCTACAAAATTTACTGTTCTAAAGCAGAATGAGAAAAATCTTTTATAACTCTCTATGTCAATCACAGAGAAGAAAGAGTTTTGGACAATATGACTTTATTTTCCATGAAGTAAAAAAAAAAAAAAAAAAAAGTAGTTCCTGGCATGTTTCAACAAAGAGAAAAGCCCTGGAATCCAGTGTCATTTATGGATTATTCAAAAGTGAATTTTATATGCTTGTTAAAGATCTGTTTAAAGATGAGTGATAGGAAATCTAAAAATAATCCACTTCACTCTAATACAGATTAATCAAAGTCTAGTCTTGCTTACAGTCATCAGTCTGCCTGGCTTTTTTGCTTTAATCTGAGGACCCAAAGTCACACTTCTAACATCCTGTGAGGTAGATCAGTATTTCATTCCTTCTGTAAAAGAAAGCAGAGGCTAAGAGGAAGCCAAGATACTTGTGGTCAAAAGGCTTCAAAGCACATGATTCTAATCAAGTTTCTAATTCCAAACCTTTCTTAGATTGTGGGCTGGGACTTTAAGCTACTCATTTCACTGCTTGATTCTACAGTTCACCTTCTGCAGCATTAGACAGCAACCTTAATAACAGTCTCATTGTGGTATTATGAGACAGCATTAAGCAATGTAACAGGATGGTGAGTACTCAGGGTGCAAATGGAGTAAATCACTGATGGAAAGAGGAGTGGACTAACCTCATCCTCTAATCTTACTGGTGGGCAATTTTCACAAAACAGTTTTAGACTCCAATACATCTGAAAGCAACAGTAGTGTTTCTGAATGAAGAGGTGCTCTGGCTTGAAACGAACCTAGATTGGCAGAATGTTTTGCCTGAAACAAAATCTGCCCCGGATTTCACCAGCAATATCTATATCCTCTTCTGAACATGGTCTTGAGTTCGTGCACCCATTCAGCTCATTTTAGGAGGGCAAAGCATGTGCTGTGTGAAAGGATTGGTACACTGCTGTATGTCTATTTTGTTTCATATCCTCTGGTTGACTTTGGGTTGGTAGGTCGCCTTCCTGGGGGAGGGATCCTTATGTGCCACAGAAGCCAATGAGATGTACAGGCATTTTGAGCTTGGAATGTCTCAAAAAAACATATTAAAAAAGGCACAAGGTAACTGGCAGCATGAACATGTAAAGTCAGGTTGGGAGAAACTACATGATCTAGGCATTGAAAGGAAAACCAGAGAGTTTGTTCTGCATCTTTTGCAGAAAAAAAAAAGGGGACTATTTTCAGTTGCAATAAACTAATAAATTTTCAGGGCTGCCTGCAGCTTGCAAGACACATATCAACCACAATTTCCTTAGTGTTCCTTGACCCTTTTGGCTTAGGACTTAATCTTTTCTACAATTGTTCTTCCTGGGGCAATTCACTGTCCACTTGATTTCTCCTCCCGGGTGAAGGTTTTCCTCACTGAGTACTGTTGATTTTTCAGGATATTAGGCCATCTGCATGAATACAAAATGTTTCTGCAACAGCAGTGATGACAGTCACTTCAGCTGTCCTAGCAGTCCCCAGTCCTATTTACTCCAGGATGTTGTAGCAATTACGAGCAGACCACACAAGCACTAATGAGGATCCTTTTTTACTAAGTACAGTACAGCATGAAAACTGATCCTCCGATCAGTTCTGATAGGATAATGGATTTTGCGTTAAAATGCCTGCATTTTGTGGCAGATTTAAGTTTGCATGATTCTTATTTGGTTCTAATCAGTGTTTATTCTGTTGTATTTATTTATGTTTGTATCATTTTTACATTAGTTTACTCGTATAGCCAGCTATTTCACAGTCAAGGACCTCATCACAATGAGATATAAATCCTTGCTGCTGGTCCCTGGGAAAGCTGGTAAATTAAAGTACATGTGCATAGACTTTAAAATTCTGAAATCTATTATATCCACCTTTCTCTCTGATAAATGACAATGACTTTTACTTGCTGAATACTTACTTATCAAGGGCCACTCTTATGAATACATCCCTGTGTAACTATTAGCATAGCAATCCTTAAAGATAAGTATGCAAAAGGTCATTTTTAAATTGTCAAAAGTCAGACTATTCAGTACAAATGTCCATTCTATTTGGAGACTTATATAGCCTCACCACCATAGTGTCTGGAAGGTGCACGCAAGTGTGACATGATTAGCATCTGTCACGTGTAGGTCTTTCCATTTCTTCTGCAACCCCTGGGGAAAACTGTAAGGATTTTTTAAAAATATACAAGCCGTACACTGTGCTGTGTGTTTATATTAGCAAAGGCAAGGTCAAAGATATGTACTTTACTCCTGTCTTTCACTCATGTCATTTGAAAAGACATGAATACAGAAAGCAATGCTATCTGTCACAGATATATATGCTTGGATACTTCGGCATTATTTCTTTAATTGTTCCTATTAAAGATGCAAGCAGAAGCTGAATAGGAAATGTTTCAAATGTCTTTTATTTCTTAGCATGGATAATATAGCCTTTCTCTTCCCCATTTCAAATCCTTTTCATGGTACTTAAAAGAATAGTAAAGATTTCTGTAGAAAGAAATAAATGTTTCTAGAGTCCGTAGGTCATTGGTATAATAATAAATGTAATGGTTCCCACATAGCCATTATAGGCTGCTGTGTCAATGCATATTATTAGGCACCTTGTGTCAGTGAGTTATTGACATGATAGATTGCAACAGCTCTTTTGAGCATTTTCTCACATAAAGCAAAACCAGCAAAATTTCCTCAGGTCTTCTTTAGGACTCTTGTGTCCCTTCCATTTTTGTGTGAAATTAAAGATTTGATGGCACTAGTTAAATATACTGAAGGATGACCCTGTCACCCTGGAGAGCATTTCTCCCTCCTCCACTTCTCTCCTTGCCCCTACAGAAGGGAGCCAAACCTTTGCTATTGGAGCAAGCCTGTCCTTGGCTCTGTTTCCATGGATACTCCCTTGACTGAAGGAGGGATGTGGGGAGGCCAGGATTTAAGGGAAGAAATATGCTCTCACTTCCATTCATTGTCTGCTAAAGTATTGCCTGCTGGCTAGAAGGAGACCCCCAATCTCACCAAGCAAAAGCAGCTGCAGAATTTCCTCCCTCCATTTTCTCGGCTCATCAGTTGCAGGACCTGGACCTTTATGAAGAGCTTTACTTTGTAATGTTTCTTTTCTAATTTAATCAAAAATTCTATTCTTATTCAGGCAGGGGATATTTGTTTTTGATCCACACTATTTCTTTAAAGAGAAATAAATTTGTGCTAGGGAAGAAAACAAGAGCTGCAGAAAATCGCCATGAGTATCTCCCCGGGATGGGTACTACATATTCAAGGGCCCTGTGGTCCTGCGGGGCTGTAAGAGCTTTAGCAGGATAACGGCAGTGCAGGGGCTTCTCGCACATGTGTTTCAACGAGCTTCATGAATTCAAATGCAGTCCATCGTTAAACCCTGGAAGTCACGAGGTTTGCCAACTGGTGACTAAAATGCTTTACCTGCCCTGGTGGCCTGATGACATCCCACACAGGCCAGCGCGCAGGGACCATGTGAACACCATTCCCCCTCTGCCCTGGCTGTAGCTACACCCATAACCCAGCTCGGGAAAGCTCCAGCGAGGAGAGTCACAGCGAGTTAATAGACCTTGGGCTGTGCTCTAGTCTAGCCAGCCTGGAATTTAATATAAGTCTCTTTGGTCCATCTTATTCACCTCTGCCTATAGCCTGTTTTTCATTACAGTGTGGCTTTTCCAAGACATTAGAGATAGTGGTGCTGCTGTAAAGATTACTAAACCCCTTGTTCCCTACACCTCAGAGGAAAGGTGTGCGATATATTTAACACAATTTCATCAACTATTAAGAAGTGCCCAGGTAGTGCTTTAGTGACCAGCTTTCACTATTTTTTGGACAGCCTGAAAACTGAGGAAAAACATCTCTGGGGGAGCATCCCTATCTGTTGTTTTTTTCAATTACTTGAAGAATTCTGCACTAGACTTTTCCTGAATGCCACAAGAGCACAAAGTATCAGTCTCCCTCACTCCTCATGCAGTTGGTACTGCTTGTTGGCCTTATGTTGTGAATTCTCTTTGCATCAATTGTTTTTTAGAAAAAGATAGGCTAAATCTGAATGTTATTCAAAATTGTTATATCACTATATAAAGACATATTTCTCCTATTACCTACTTTCTGCTTCTTCAGTCAGCCTAACGTTGTATTTTCGTGTTTCCAATATGAAATGGGCAGACATCTTCACTGAACTGTCCAAAGAGACTCAAATCATTTTCTTGGAATTCAGAGCCAATCACTATGTTCAAGTCACTAAAATGACCTCTCTCACAGTATATTACTGTTTACCTTGCCCTTGTCTACCTAGTTTTGATTTTTCTCTAACAGAAATGGAAAGTCAGGCTTCAGAGGAGAATCTGGGGAAATAAGGATGGTAAGGAGCAAGCAGCTACATTGCTCTTGCTCTCCACCATATGAGTTGTATGTCCAAACCACTCAGAAGGGGAAGGAAGTGGGGAGGGGAAAACACAGACTATCGATCAAATAGAAGGTTCAATGGATCAGACTCCCCCACCTGTCTTACCCTATCCATTCTTGGATTGCTACCCACTGTCCTCTTTCATAGACAGTGTCAGTGTTACTATATCACTGACAACATTTCATAGTGTGCACTTTCACACCATTTTCTCCCTTCACTATAAAAAAATTCTTGTAAATTTATGCAAAGCTGTTATCATTCACTCGGTCTTCAAACCAAAAGGGATCTCCCTGAAGGTCACCAAATCCAGGCTGCTCGCTTGGTATATTACGGATTGTCTCTCATAAGCTGTTCAAACTCCATATTATTGCTAATTTTGCTCAGCTTTTCCTCAGATGGTTCAGAAGGCCAGTTTTGTGGTTAGGAAACCTTACTCCGTACTTGTATTTAGTCTCAGCCTGCTTATAGGCACCCCCTGTGCACCAGGTTGCAATTCAGGTGGCTGGTTCCTACCAACAAGACATGAGGAAGTCATTCAGCTGCATTTAAGGAGCTGCTGCGCTCTAAGCGACATGTGCTGTGTGTGCTGTGCCGGTCAGATGTTTCCAACCTGTATCTAATATCAGGTCTTCTTAACACTTCCATGCAGCTAGCTTTAGGGATCTGTTCTCCAAGATCTAGAAACACTGCATTGTAAGGGCATTATAGCTTCTGATCAGACTCTTCCCAGGGCCCTTGTGCTCCCCAAGCAGCACAGCAGGGAAGGAACAGAGTCTGTTCCAGTATATTTTTGCTTCCTTACTGCACGAAGATTTCCCTATCTTCTTTTCACCTAGGGACAAGTGGAAGTGAAGGATGCACCGCAATCAGAGTCCCCTAACATTTAAAAAGGTTAGAGGGAGAAAGAGGGAAAGATAAAATAAGGAGAGGAAATAAAAATAATTGATGCCTAATATGGTTCCCTTTCCAAAGACAAGGCAGCAAGGGCAGCTGTGACAGCTGTAACATTTCCATTTCCTCCTGCTCTGAGTAGCGCCACTGGGGCAAGTGAAGGACAGCAGTGGTCCTGGAAACACTGCAGCATGTAAATTCAGTTAGCATGACTGCAAGAAAAAAACAGCAGTGAGCTGCAAGTGCGACAAGTGAGATGTCACAAGCAACCAGCATAGACACAAAGAGGCAGGAAATCTTTGTGCATGATATTTTTGAGCTGGCAGTTCCAGTAAGGCTTCCTCTGTGGATAGTGGGGTAGGAGTGAAAAATTGCATGAAGGATACAGCGAGCATCTTGCTGACCATGCACAGACTGGAAAGCTAAGCAGCAAGGGTCGTCTCACTCCTTTCCCACTGCTAAACAGTGCTGGAAGTCTGTGCCTGGATCATGCTGGATAACTGCATGTTCCCTTCACAGACTGTGGATGAAAGTAGGCATCCAAGGCAGGGTAAATAAATACTCCCTACAGGTACCCATTTCTCATCATCAGCTATAAGGAAAATTTTCAATAAGCATCTCCAACCTCTGATGTTCAATTTCTAAATGCTTAGAACTTAAGCGAGATGAATCTGACCCTAAACATAAAGAATGTGGAAACTGCTCTGCTCCTTGGATTGCCACAGTTTAAACACAGCTCCTTTGCTTTGTTCTCAATCCCACCCGCAATGAACATTAACTTGTGAAAAGAATATGATACCAAAGACAAGGCAGAGGATAGTCATATGTCAGGCCAGCTGAACCTTATCATCGAAGTAACAATAGGGTATTAGCTGTTATGCAGAAAAACAAGGCAGAACTCATATGTGCATCACATGCAGTGAAAAAAAAAGAGAAAGAAAGAAAGAAAGAAAGAAAGAAAGAAAGAAAGAAAGAAAGAAAGAAAGAAAGAAAGAAAGAAA
>JAWLRI010000833.1:7957992-7974594 GCA_034781795.1 Crypturellus tataupa | reverse complement strand
CCTTCCTTCCTGCCGTCCTTCCTTCCTTCCTTCCTTCCTTCCTTCCTTCCGTCCTTCCGTCCTTCCTTCCTTCCTTCCTTCTTCTTCCTTTTTTTCTGGGTTACACCCAAAGCATGCAAACTATATACTTGTATCTTTTTCAGAGGCACTGAATTCCACAGTATAGCCCTTTATTGTAAATATATGGTCTGCCATCTTTATTCCTATAAACCAGATGCTGACGGTGCATTAGAGTGTGTATTTGTGAATGGGAACTGCTCTATCATCTTGTTCTTTTTGTACCATTCATGTGCTTTTCAAATAGAAACAGCTTTCTATTTGTTCCGAGACTATCAATTAAAATGTCGAACAGCTCTGGACATAACACAGACGCCTGTCAAACATGACTAAGACATTCAATTCTGATTTCTCATAGATGACTATTATTTGAGACCTGTCAGTTAATTAGTGGTTAATTCACTTAAAGCAGGATTTACTTGAAATTAGAGTGCCTTATGGAACTAAATCAAAGTATATATCCATGGGCCAAAATTATCATTGAGTACCAGGTAGGAAGAGAACAATCATGCTAAAGATTAGTAATGATAAGCTTATAAATATGTATAACTACGTTATTATTATTTTGGAGGATTTTATTCTGCTGCTTTGAGAGAAATCACTTCCCTGCTTTACTTCCAGATGATTGGCAGTTCAAGGGTCACAAGCTGGCCTGATTCTCTTCCTAAAGGAGAAAATCTAATTTTAGTCTGAAAGAGACTTAAAAAATCCCAGAGCAAGAGGTCATCCAACATTATTAACTGCTCTTTGGGCTAAAATCTTTGATGCAGAACTATGAATTTGGATGTGTAAAAAAAGAATCTTCTAAAATGCTGGTGTCTATCCATGTAACATGTTAAATCTTAAAGGTCCCATAAGCCACATTGAAAAAAAAGTGCACTTTCTCAGAGAGTCCTCTAGACTAGCAGGAGGGAGGACATGAATCTTGAGCGTTTGTTCTTGTGAATGTGCAACATGTGGTACTGGATATACATTTCTTTTCCCTGTTTAAGCAATGAAGTTAAGAAGGAGTATAATAAGAAGTAAAATGATTTAGAAAAAGAATTCAAGTTTAAGCACTAAATCTTCATAAAAGTCAAAAAAAAAAGGATGCTGGGTACATAGGTAGATCTATTGAAGCTTTACTTCAGTAAGTAGATTTTGTGTTTTTATACAGTCACAGTGGAGAAACCAGCAAAATATATCCTCTGAAAGTAATGGGAATAATCATGGGCATGTGCAGTGCAAAATTATTGGAGATATTGGAGGAATTACCTGCAACTTCTTCTGGCTTAGCCTATCTCAGTGTGATCCTTAAAATTTCATTGATCTGTGCCTATTAAACAGAAGTTTACAATCTGACATCCTGCATAGACCAAGACACTGAATTTCACTGAGTTTTTAGTTAACAAGTTCTAGTTAGCAAGTTAATTTGAGTTTAGATCCTAAGACAAAACTCAATTCTTTCATAACTATCTTTCCTTGTTTTTGGGAGTCCAACGGTTAAAGAATTCTCTTAAGGTAGCAGAGACCTATATTCAAACTTTACCTTTGCTTGATTTCAGAAACAGAGATTTAGGGAGTTAAACAAGCCTAGAGAAAATAGCTCTGCAGCCTAGTGAGATAAAATTCCAGGCTCCATTTCAATTATTATTTTCTTAATTTACACAAAACAGAACAGCTCCAGTTGGACATAGAACTACGGCATCACTTCAGAATAAGAGAAGATTTTTCTGAACTGTGCAAAAAGTTGGTGCAATTTGTTGACTCAATGTGGGTTTTAAGCATATATGAATGTGAATATCACACTGACTAAGAGAATATCACTTCCGCTGTTTACAAGTGAAGCTGAAACTGACAGGTGAAACTAATTCCAAGAGTCATTTGTAGTTGCAGATCTGAAATGGAGGAAGGTTTTTTTCTCCAACTCTGTATTCATTTAACAACCTTTAATGGTAGAACAGAAGTCTGAGCACTTCTTTGTGATTTCCTACTGTTTAATACTTTACACAAAGCACTGGCTTTTATGAACCCCCATTTTTAGGTGTCTTGTTCTGCTCATAAATTATATAGAGAGGTCTGATTTCACTAGGCACAAAGCTGTCTGAAAAATGTTTCAATCCTCTTTAGACTTTATCATTTTTCCTCCTTCAGTCTATTTCACCTTAGCACTAACTTCTTTAAAAAGATCACAGACTGAGATTCAAATGTAGTATAAATTGATGTATCCATTGAGCTACCCTGGTTCACCGCAACTGAAAATAGAACTCCAGTCTGTATGAGAGATTTCAGTATAAAATGATCAGACAACTTTGTAGGAAAATACTATGAGGTAAATCATAAATCAGTGGCAACAGCTTTGTAAATATTGTGCGAGTTAACTCTGTGAAGTAAATTAACCTATAAAGTTAATAAAGTAAGGGGATTTTTTCTTTTTAATGAGAACTAGATTCTCAGCTAGTAGCTCAGCTGTCATATTTGGAGGTATACTGGCAAGCAAGCAGAAGATGCAACTCAGATTATTTGGCAATATCACTGCCTTTCTTCATATTTGCTACTTGGGATAGAAATGGAGAATGGACAGACCTTGTTAAAAAGAAGAAAGATCAACAGTGGTTGAAGAACATTCCTAATCTAATCTGAGTAGATTTTACTGACCATCTTTGCTTCATATTTTCACACTATTGTCAAAGGAAAAAAAAACGTATATTTTTAAGACACTCGCAAAGCAAGTTATTTTACTCTTCTTGATAAAACAACATACTTTTAAAATCAACCAAAACTTACATGCCAACATTTGGGTGGAGAAAATATAATTTCCTAAAGGTGAGATTTTCAATGGCAGGAATAACTCAGCAAAAGCTGAATCATTAGTATCAAAAGAATCTGTCAACAGGTGAAGCAAAAATAACATGTGTAGACAGAGAGGAATGTAACACACATTTTCACTCACCCATGCACTAATCATTCATTGTCTGAAGTCCTGTCTACAGTCAACTGACTCATTTGACCCACCAGTGAAAACAAAATATTGTGAAATCACTACAGTATCCTATGGCAGCTCATTTAATACCTTTAATAACCTGAATTCTCTAGCAGGAAAATAATTTTTTTTTTCTTTAAATGAATATTAATCTTTCTTTTTATTTTAACCCTTCATCTTTCATAAAGAAATTGTATGACAGCATTCTACTTAAAATGCAGTGTCAACACACATATATATGTTGCATCTATGTATATACACATACTAACAGACATGGATGATTTCCACAGGCGGACCTACCCAGTGCTGACAATCCAGAAGTAAGTGAGATTTTCAAGGAAAATTAGTTAGGGATGAGAAAGATGAAGGACCAGAACATCTAAAAGCTGGGTGCTGGAGTTCTAAGTAAGTGACTGATTTGAAAGTGAAGTACATATCTTGGTTTATGTAAATATGTTCCCTGTATCTTGGGTTTTCAGAGTTTGGTCTTTCATGCCAAGAAAACAAATGAGACTTCTAAAGTTTGCACCCTCAAACAGTGGTTTCTTGAAAGCACCAAGAGGTGCCTTGCTGTCTGTCCTACCCCAACTTAGTGGTTGGTCACCTGAGAGCAGAGGTGAGACTGAGCCTGAGACTCCTAATTGTCTCCTAATTTCTAGGCAAGTGGGTCTAAACATGGAGCTCTTGGATGAAAAAGTGAAATCCTCCTGATTGCAAAAGTCCAGAATGGTATCTATGGGCAACACAGCCCTTCTGCGGGGCATGTGCTCTGAGAATGCCCTCATGATTGCACACCTCGGAGGGTTGGGGTGCATTAACATTTAGCTCCTAGATATTTTGCTAGTATGACTATTTGGCAGCTGTCTCTTCCTCAGAAAGCAATATAAGTCTGTTTATTATATGTGTGGCCCAGGTCCAGTCTTGGAATTGATGAAGATGGCAGATGTTACGCAGACATATGGGATCACATTGTATTATCATGTCAGTTTTACACTGCTTTGACTTAGCTGACTTTGATGGAGATATCCCAAACTTAAACTGGCAGAGAGGAAAAGAGCCCTCATATTTCTAAGAAGTTTATGTCCTTATGACACCCCGCATGCCGTTACCTGGCATACTATTCACATGTGTATTCCAGTGCTGAGTTTTAGTACTTAATCTCAGGCTTTACCTTAGAAAATATATGTCTGCCTCTGCTATAGCTATGGGTCTAGCAGCTGGGATTGATAGAAGCCTTTTTTTTTTTACAGGAAATGTAGATTACTGTCTCTAACATTCTATTTCTCATAACATTGCAAATAAAAAAAAGGTCATTTCAGTCATTCTAAACATATATATTTCTAAACACATAGAACAAAAACAGAAAACAATAACAACAACAAACAAGGATCCTTATTCAAAATAGTAAAGAATCTGATTGCTAAGTAAAACTTAAATTTGCCATGAATATTTTGTGGGACTTCACTAGTTCTGATTCCATATTAATATAGCACTTATTCACAAACTCTTCACTCCAAATATATGTTTTAAGATCAATCATCATGCACTCTAAAAAGAGCAGAAGGAGAAAGGTTATTTAATGTATTTATGAGCAATTTCAAACTCAAAAAGTGGAAGAAAGAGATTTGTGACAAGAGGGAACTTTGAAATCTCGTTGTTCCTGCTGTTCTGGTTGCATTTCTTGATACCTGCTTTTGCTGAAACAGCATTTCTAGAAAGCTGGACCAGATTCAGCCCAGCAGAGCACAGCTGGGCTAACTTAATTCTCTCACTCCTTAGTAGGTCTGACTGCTTGACGTCCTTTGTTTTCCAGCTTTAAAACCAGAAATACACCTTTGGTGTTATTCTTTCTTAAGCTGGGGCCTGTCATTAAAAATCCACAACAAGAAGTTGGGACTGACAAAATCTCCAGGAAATGCTGATGCAATATTGATGCCAATAACGATACACTGTGTTTCAGTAACTTTAATCTGGAAAGTATATGTACATAACTGCCAGAATGGATAGTGTCATCCTCAAAAAGTTTGAGATCAAACATGGGTGAAACCAGCACGGACAGTGACAAGTCTGTGAGCGCTCGTTTTCTGTGTCATCCCACCCATATAATAGGAAGAGCAGAGCATGGAGAATATACAGGACATTCCACGCTTTTTATATCTGTACATATATGAATGTGCATGTATGTATATATTTATAGATATGTATCTACTAAGCATATATTATACACACATATGTTTCCCATTGCAGAGAAAATAAGGAAGAACAACAACAACAACAACAAAAAAACGGTAAGAGAGAGGACTGGTTTTCCTCCATCTTTTAAAATAAACCTCAAAGAAAGCCCAGCTTTAAATCAACATCATTTCCTTTGAAGAACTGGAAGATGGAGAAAGGTTAAGGACAGGAGGGCAAAATCCTGAGGAAGGATTTTTCTTACTCTTTCCTTATGAGGAATTAAAAAGGAGGAGTGTAGAGAAAGTGAACTAAAAGAATACTTTCTGCATTTAAATCTTGAATTCAGAAACATTTTATATTTAAAAATACTATTTCTCACTGCTTGTGATTCATCTTTTTTTCCTCTCCTTTCCTGAGCCCTCTCCCCTCCTGCCATGTCAGCTCAGTCTCCTTATGTGTGTGTAATAAAAGGTACTTAGCAAGGTATCATCTTTGTTAGCGTGTTTCTGAAGGTCTTCTAAGCTGCTCTTTTGGATGAAAAATTCTGTGCTGCAGTACTTTGGTAGGATAGCTTCAATATTTTTTTTTTCTTAAATGATTCTTATAATGATTGTTGCTACTTGCAGGCCAGAAAATCATCCATTATGCCCTGAAGTATTGCAGTAAAATCCCTACTGACACTAAACACACATGTCGCTCTGTATCCACACTCACTCACATTCTGGACTGACTTCTGAGCAGTGATTCAGCTGAGTCCTGCCCAGCTTTCCAAGCTGATAACATAGGAAATTATGAGCAAGCAGCAACATTAGACTCATTGTATTCTCCCGAAGCCAAGAAAAAGCCTTGCTGTTTTCCTGTTGTGGTTTCGTTGATACTTCCTTGTTGTGTCCATAGTATTGGAATACAGTTGTTATGCACAGCCTTGATGATTGGCTTTAAAAAGTGCTTTCCTCAAAAGTGAATTAAGTGCTAGTGAAATCTTCAGCGTGGGCAATTCCTTCCCAGGCTGTCACATTTATTGTTGTTATGCTTGCGTTTCCTGGCTACCACTGCCATGCCGCAAGGCACAGGCACGTTGCTTCAGAGTGGTGATTGGCAACCACTGCTCCCGCGGAGCCCACTCGGGTGGTGTTGTGCAAGCAGGACTACCTGGCAAGGTCTCCCGGTGCCCGTACTACACACCACGTTCTATGCGCGGGCTTCATCCTGAGGGATGACTAACCCCACTCCCCTCTATGGGGGAAAACCCCCCTGCAACTCATACAAAGCACCACCATGGAAATTGCGTCCGTGTAACTTCTTGCCATAAAAGACATGCCCCTTTGAAGCTGAATAACCTCCAGTGGCCTCTTATTGTCTCAAACTCATCCACCTTGAACATGATTACTTAATTATATCCTAAACTGGGCAGACTAAAATCTCATTTATGACATGATCCTTTTGGTGTATAATAGTCTTAACAAGCCTTAATTTTCCACTCTGTCTTCCTGTCAGAGTTACTTACCACTGCTAAGAATAATGAGATAAAAATGTTAGGTGGAACAGCAGAAAGGAAAAATGTCAGTTCAGAGCAATGCTCATATAAATTCTCCCCAGTGGAAGACTCAGTGATACTCCTTAGGCAATTTTAAGGACTCGGACATAGTTACTTCCTAGAATTTCATGCTGAAAAAGGAACATATCAGACTTGGGGCATGTGTTTGGTTTAATAACTTTTTTTTCAGACAGTTTTCAGAAAAAACTGTCAGCCTGAAAATCATGGCCAATACCTTCTGGCCCATGAAGTCAAAGAAAGCTACTTATTTACACTAGCAGAGTATTTTACTTGCCTACAGTTGTCTCAGTGTGACCAGCTCGCACCATTTTATAGTATGACTTTGTATTTGTTGTCATATATTTTAGGTTCTAGGTTTTTATTGTGAAGCATATCAGGAAAACCTGTTCCGAAGGCACCCTGCTGGATCCAGAAAACAGAATAGAAAACCCTATTTTAAGGCTAAAATATTATCAGTCCTACAGATGTTCTGTAAAGAACACTGTTTTAGAGGAATGCAAGATCACACAGGAGAAAATTCCAGACAAGAAATCTGTTTCTATTTATGTGCACTTGTTTGTGTTTATGTGTATATAAATTTTAATTAAAAAAAAAAGAAGATTCTTGGACTCCCCAGTTTCTGTCATAATACCTTCTTTAATAATACCTTCGAATCTAGGGCTTATTTTTAGCCTTAAAATGTAGGCTCATATCTACGCATATACTCTAAAATGGGAAACTTCAGGGTACCGATCAACTGCCTTTTCATTTACTATTAAGTGATACCTAGACAGATATTAAGGCGAAGGTCTCTCGTCAAACACTGCAAATGTTCAGTGTTTCACTATTAATTCTCAAGACTTTGACTCATAGCACCTTTGCTCTGACTTGTCCTTTCTAATACCCAATGACACAAAAAGTTACAGCTTCCAGACTTTGCTTCTGTCCCTGACCAGGGACCTGATTCATCCTTGACTCCCAACAGTGCAGGCTCAGTCCTCCACAGTATTCAGAAGTCTTGTATGGCTTTTCTTTTGCCCTTTTTTTTTTTTTTTTTCATGGAGCTTATTTGAAAACCAAGGTTTAAATCTGCTTTGCCTTAAACTATCTGTACACATGAATATTTGAACAGACTTTGGGTGCTACCCTTTGTGCCAAGAGAAGCCACATCCCAAAGCTCTTTACACTTTTATTAATCTTTTTCTCTCTTGACCAAACAGATTAGTCTTTTAAGACTTCATCATTGTCCCTAGATACTTAACATCTAATGAAGAAGATTTTTTTTTAAATATTGAAATATGCAGTTACCTTTGTTTGGTAATTTTATGTACTGATATTCAAACTGTAAGTCTCTAATCTGTTTGGATACATGAAAATACACACAAACACCCCCAAAAAAAGTTATCCATAATACATAAAATAAATAATGTGTTGTCACAAAGCACAGGGATCTGTGCAAGAGCTAGAAATTTTATTGCCAAGATCCCTTTTAGTCAGCTTTTTTGTCGTGTATTTTACTTATAGGCATCCAGGCTGGATTTTTGCCCTACAAAACATCTGTGGTCTGGAATTTGGGGATTAAAATTAGAAGCAGCTATGCAGGATGTCACACGTGCTATAGAAGTGCTGCATCCCTTTGTCTCCTTCTTTCCTTGCTGGAATAGGGGCAGTAGCATGCGCATAGTGGGAAACACAGCATTATAGATTTCACCTGCAGTGCCTTTTTATACAGATCTACTGTAGCGTTCAATGCCTCTCTCTTCTGCTTGATTAAAGATAATAAGGGACAAGTCACTGACAACCCTCTTAGGCAGGGTGGTTTCTGGAGATAACTAGGGGATGGATCTGTATCACTGCATTTATATTTAGGATTTGATTACTTTTTGCTTTTAAATTTGTGTTATATTTCTATTTTAGCTTATTGAGTATTATAACAACCTTACTCCAGTGACCAGTCTAATGCTTCCAACATTGTGCAAGGGGCTGTTGGGACACTGAAGATCATCAATCCTTATGAATAATGTATCTATTTCCTACTCAAGGCTCAAACCCCATTAACACTATAACATTATCGCATCTCTTATGTATCCTACACTATCTGTGGGATTAAAGATTAATTATTAGCAATTTTTTCAAATTAAGAAGAAAGCTCAGATGATCCAAAACATTCCACATAAAATACATCAAATATTGCCAGAAGAAGATGTTTAGAAATACAAAAGGGTATCAAGAAAAGATAAGAAATATCTTAATCTTGTTAGATCGGAAAGGACTTAAAAAGGTCCAGCCTAAAAATGTTTTCTGAAAAGCACTGAATTCCAGTGTTCTTCATGGCACTTTCTCATCTCAGTGTCTGGAATGAGTCCATCTGGACAGGCAGGTTAGAGTGTATGGAATTGTGGTAAAATATCAGTAGTATGATCTGTTGGACCAGGAAAGGGAAACCCCTGAGATTATCCGACCAATTTGCAAAATTGCTTTCTTTATCTTTCAGTGTGGGTAATTCCATATGTGCCTTGGCCTAATTTGGTAGAACGTGGATGGAATCGTCTCCCTATAGTTTACCACAATAAGATCTGAGTTTCATCTAGATGTCTGACTACTACTGGCAATACTTCTACTGCTGATGAATAATTAATTACAGCGAGGATCTATTAAAATCCAGTTGCCCTCAATGTCCTCTTCATAGTTAGCAAAAACAAATAAAGGAAAACCCTGAAGACTCAGCAACTTGCTGAGCGAAGCTTGAAAATTAACAATAGTATACAACTATCTCTGTGTATTCAAAGATAAATCTTGTGTAATAAAATAGCAGACAGTGGGATGAAGTATATACAAGTCAGAAAAATGCAGCTTTGCATGCATAACTAGGTTGTTAATATGTTCAGTGTCTAATTCAAAAGGTAGCACATTGCGGAAAAAAAATATCGTACTGTACTATGCAGAGCTGCTGCCTTCCTACTGCTGTGTTACCAAATTCAGTAAATATATCCCCTTCCCCAGCCCACTTAGATAATTTGCTTTTGTCCAGAGCTGGCCACACACTCTGCTTCTAAAATGCACAGAAGCAATAAAAGGAAGATGGAGGCTTAGCAAGTGAAGCACTGAGGGACTAATATTCAGCAATGCTAATTCCAGCTAAATTTATATTGTATTGAAAGAAACTGCTGTTAAAGAACAGCTTGGCTTACATCAAGACATGTGGTTACCAGATTACTTTCTATCTCCGCTCAAAAACATTTAGAGAATTTCTCATTAAAATTATTTAAAGTGAAACAAGTCAAATAAATCTACTTAAGCGTGTTGTTGCATTGCCTCATTTGTGCTGAAAAAAATGTTGCTTGTTTTTTACCTCCTATTTTAACTGTACATATGAGGCTTTACTCGCCCATTAACAAAATACATCACCTCCCAATTGCTTTCTATACCGCCTTAAATGTTAAACATAAGCACATATACCATCTGTTTCCTATCATGACACCAATCCAAAATGGCTGCGCTAGACACCTCCGCACAATAGATCATCTTAAAACACCTTAGTGGTTTTGCTTTATGGAGTTATTTTTCCTGTGACAAATTATAAACCTATATTTCAAGAACATGGTCAGGCTGTAGCCTCAATTGGAAATTCGGAATAGCTTTTCTTTCTTTTAACAGAAGACGCTGGCTTGCATCTGATGCAGCACTTTTTTTAAAGCCATAGGCCACCTTTGTTGCTATGGCAGCCTACAAATCCAGCTAATTTCCTCAGTTAATAATTTCTCAGCTACTAATTTGTGAAGCATTCAGATTGAAAACATTGCAGTTGAATATAATCACTTCTATAAGTTACCAAATGATGGTGTGGCTATTGGGTAACTGGAACTGCAGTGCAAAATGCAAAGTTTACTATCGGCCTGCAATCAAAAGTAGGTTTCAGCAAAACATCACATTTCTGTAAAGGGTATCATTTCTGTAATGCTTGCACTAGTCAACTCCAGCTATCGAATGCTCATGGAAAAATGGATAAAATATAGTCATAAATGTCATTGAATAAAAATTTGGTTCTGAATGGATTTCAAATGTACCTCCTCCTTAAGTCCAGCTTCATGAAAAAATGACTGTGTCTGGAGCAAGGTGAATTCAGAGAGGAATTTCTCCTTGACTTAAATGAGCTTTTGACTAAGTCCTCATGATATTAATGTATGAACCTGAAAACCCTTATTTCCCAGGATAGCTTCAATGGATCCTAGACTGATTAAACCTCTGTAGACCCATGTGTAAAGGCAATACTCCATCTGCTCATTCTTCCTTACATGTGAGAGCTCAAGCAGTTGTGAGACAGTATTGCAACAGGTTTGATGAAAAATAAATGCCATATATCTAGGGACCATGAATAAGGGATGAAACAGGCAGTGTAAAGGGTAAAACAACTAGAGTGAAAAAACTAAAGATACTATTGCCTTGGATTGTATAATCTCAGCAGAGATTCTTACCATGCCAGAGACTTTATTTCAGAAGTACCCTATTAACGTCTAATGGCTGCAGGACCTCACGGAGATGAAACAACAGCAGGTCCAGATTTCAGTTGTGACTGAACTGCAGTACTGTCCCCTTGCCTCCTCTATAGCCTACTCTACAGCACAATGGTACCCGAGGAAGCAAAGTTGCAGCCATCTCCTTTCCCAACTGTTTTGTCTCCATGGAGTCTTGAAGACTGGAGTAATAAGGAGGAGATAAAGAGTCTCTTGCATTTTTAAAATTAGAAGGAAAAACTTCTTTACCTATTTCTTTCCTCCCCCATCACCATGTCCTCCTGTGCAGTTAGAGCTCCCCTTACTGTTTACCTTAACTCCTCTTTTCAGTCAAGTCTAAAGAGACCTCCAAAGGATCCCAAGAGGTCCATCCATAGTCCCATGCATGGGCGTTACGTCTTATTAAAGAAGGTTTTCTGTCCCTTTTGTCTCAGATCCCATATTTTGTTGGTGCTGTGTAAATAAGATTCAGCTACTTTTTGAAACAATCACCACAGTGTTCTTCCCTCTGCTTGTTTGCAATTTTGCTGATGCTATTTGTGCGATTTACAAAGCTTGTTTTCATTCCTCAGAGCTTTTGATGCAATTAAGGAAAATAAAGAGAGAATGCTCAAGCAGTTTAGAGGACTAGGAGAGGTAAAAAACAGATGCAAAGACAGTGGTATCATAAATAACCTCTAAAGAGAAAAGAATAAAATACAATTTGTCTTCAACATGCTCTAACAAGCACAACGGTTCTAGATTTGGCTTGTCATGAATAATAATAATATGGTTCAGAAGGGAGAGAGAAAGTAGTATTTAAATGATATGAACATTCAATTTAAGAAAAAAAAAACAATCATTTATCCATTGTGGAGTTCAAAATCATCCTATATTTATAATAAACACACAATTGTTGAAAAACCTGGTATATTGTGATGTGCTGTACTGGCACTGTCCACTTGTATACTAAGATTTTATACATACAAGAGGAGAAAAAAAAAAAGTTCAATTCCGGGACACTAACACTTTCATCCTGAACTTTGTACGCCTGTATGTGTGCTAACCCCTATAGCAAGAAGCTAGCATGTTCGCTCATGGGCTTTGTCCGCATTTTCACCTTGTGAAGTTGCTGGAACTTGCTGGGGCTACTATCAAGGTTCATGCTCTGTATAAGTCACCTGGCATTTTCACCCTCAAATTCATATCCCTTGCTTTTTGCTCTGTGTTTCAAAATCTGGAATTAAGCAAGAGTGCAGATGCGCGTGTTGAAATGCAGCCACCGCACAGTGGCTATTGCTTTCTGCTTCACCGTTTCCTTGTTGCTCAAGACTTCTGCACTCCCTAGACCTTTTGCTTGAGCACTATTTTGTTTTCTTTCTTTCTTTGAGAGTGCAATCGCTCTAAAAAAGGGGATGGAGCCTCAATAACAGCCTTAATAATGTATTTATCAGGCCGTATTTTAAAGGTACAGTAAGACACTGTCCTAGAAGACACACGCCCAATAAACAAAAATTTGCCAACCCTTGCTCTGTATTACTCACCCACTGAGTATTTTGGGTGGAGAACCTCCAGGGTCAAAATCAGTTCTTTAAATTTTTTTTTTTTTTTTTTTTTTTTTTTGTATGTAGACAAGAAGGCAAAATGTCACAACCTCTGAGTACTTGGTAGTCTTTGTTTATTTCTACTGCAACTACAGCTAAGTTTTCCTGATGCCAACTAGGTTTAACCGTGTTTGTTGGTAGAAGTGTTTGGAAGCACTCACAGATGTGCCGAAGTTTACCTAAGGGCCAAAACAGGAGAAAGCAAGCTATTAAAACAAAAAACAAAACCTCCCTAAGCAAGATGAATTAGGTAACATTGATGATACTAGCAATATAAGAAATGAACTACTATTTGAAGGTGTTTAGAGGGTGAAATTTATCCAAACTACAGTAAGGTGAAGAAATGAGGTTTTGCTCAAAGCAATCAAAAATGCACTGGTGAAATGCATTATTCCACTCTCACTGCAGATCTCAAATTTGCTTAAACTTCCTTTGCTTTCCTGCATATGCAAAGGTGTTGAAGAGCACCACACAGGTTTTTCAGGTCTGCTCACTAGCCCATCTCAGGGCAAACTGAAGTAGATGGCTCAGGGCTCTCCTTCAGCTTAGACTTATTTGATGTTTTTTTCCTTTTGTATCATTTTTAGAGAATTTCTAATCTAAAATCAAGAAATATTTAAATACTGTGCACTATTTTTTTACCTGGTGTTATGCTGTGCTTGAGAGATTTTTAAATCATGCACAGCCCCAAGGCAACATTGAACAAGACATGGATGAGTCCTAAAGCCAGTGTCAATGCCAGGCACGCTTTAAAGAGCTGTTTGTGCAGATGCTCCCATTTGGCTGGTCCAAGGTCACCAACACATGGGTCAGGTCAGCATAACAGCAGACACAAATCTGTGTATATCTGGGCCAGGCTAATTTCACATAGTCCCTTCTCTGCTCTCCTGCCCACAATTGTCCCCTCAAGATTTTGGGCTCACCTCCTCAGCACCCAGGCAATTGAAAGACCTGCACTCACCCTGAGCTGGTCACACGTAGGTGCCGCCCCCAGACCAGCCACCTGGTCCTACTCTTTCCTATGCTGCAGATGTCCAATGAAACTCAGTTCTCCTGAGAATTTGTCCTGCATGTAGTCACCTCTCCAAAACAAATAATTTAGAAGAAAGGTGCGGTCCTACTATATGATTCTGTTAACTAGTTATTCCATGGTGGCAACAGATGAATCAACAAGAGCTTTTTAGATAGGAAAGCATTTTTATCTTGCTGATGCCAACATTATTTTCTCAAAGGGGCTTATCATCTACAAAACCACATGGCCCCAAGATGTTTGTGCCCATGATCAGATGACTCAAGATGACGTGTCAACATGGTAGCTGACATTGCTTTGTGTGCATAATGTTTTCAGAGAGGAGAAAGAGAAAACCAGACACGTGATGCTGATAAGAATTTCTTTTTATGTTATTCCAATAAAAAATACATTCATACAGAAATATAACAATCTTGCAAAAAACAATTTCAAATAAAATCTTGTAAAACAAAATTTTTACAAAAATCTTACAAAGAGATTCTTTAGATAACAGGGTGCTTCAAAAACAAAAAAAGAAATTTCACTAATAGAAACTTTTTCTTCTTAAATTTCAAGCAAAAATGTTTTATTTTTATTTTTCAGCTTGATTGAGGCTCAGTTATCACCTGAACAAAATGTACTTGCTTATTAAGAAAATTACAGGCATTTGACATATGGCACACAGCCCCACCCCATTCACACAAGTCTGATGGTATTTCTCAATTGAGACAAGCCAGTGCAAGTTTAATTTTTTTTTTTTTTTTTTTTTTCGTTTGGGGTATTTTTTTTTTTTTTTGCTTTTGTTTACTTTCTTGTTTATCAGAATTATGGCTAAGCCAAAGACATTGCAAACAAGTTAAAAACAAAACAAAAACCAACCCTAAAACCATTTTCTGGGATTTTTTTGTTTGTTTTTGGAAAAAAGTGCATTTCAGGCATCTTAAAACAAAACAAAAAAGGAAATGAGAATGATTTACTCCTGTGTATTCCTTAGAACCAAATAACTTGCATATACTTTTTTTTTAAACCACTTATCTACATACATTTCCAGGAAAATATACCAAAATATTAGCATAGTAAGCAAGACCAGTAATAAATAGAAAAAGAAACGGATCACGTTTTTCATTGCATCAACCGTAGTGAGCTGGTTTAAAAAAAAAATACTGCTTTTGGACAGACTATTTCTACTCTAGGAAAAACAGTCTTTATTTGAGCCGAACTATGCAAAATTAGAGCTCAACCACCACAACAACTAGCTCACTTACAAGTCCTCCAATAAGCTGGAAGGCCAAAAATCTGCGTGCAGTTCATCTGCGCACAGCTAATATTCTTTTAGCATGCCAATATTCAGTTCATACCATTCTTAAATGGCCACAGATACGCTATTCCAGACAACCTAATAACTACAAACACAGTCAGCAGTCTGAGAAGGACTGAATGCCAACAAAGCCTTTAGCATACCATTAAGCTAAAGGTAAAGCCTCTAAAAATGCTAGATTTTAATAACTGTATCTTTCATTTCTTTGTCTCCTTAATGACCATAATGGGGAGTGGGTAAATCTTCATGGGCTGTGGCATTTTCTAGCTATGTGTTCTAATTTTTTCCTTTTAAAAAAAATATTTATATATTATCTATATATATACACACATACACAGACTGTACACACAAATATACATACACAATTATTTTTCTGCCCACTTTTAAAAAAAAAAGTAATATAGTTTCTTTCTGTATGACCAACAGATAGCTAGATATATAGATGTGAAACTTGTGCCTTTTAAGCAAATACATCTTTTTAATACTTCTGTATCTTTAATATGTATGAAAACTTGACATATTAAGTACAGTTGGGGTGTGTATATACACAGTTGTTGTGCAAGGTCAATATAAAAAAAGTCTCAAGGTGGCAGAACTGGTCAGGTATTCAATTGGCATATGCATTATACTGTAACACAGTCAAATTGTCTAAGTTAAACAAATACTGTACTGACATGAACGACTTTTCTCTATATTCGTCTTTGTCAAGGAGGACCCTGGAAGTAACCTTTTTCTCCCCTTATATTATACATTTGATACAGTACAATGCCAGGTGAAAAGAGAGCCTTAATAAAGCATGCATCACCCATACCCCTGTATAAGACCCCCTACAAGAGAAGGTCACTTGCATAAGGCACCATTATTAAGGTCAACAGTGCATTAACAGCTAGAAAACCAGAAGTTAGTCCTCAAGGCATAAATAAGAGAAAAATTAGCTGCATGAGAAAAATCAGTTTCTAACCAATAGTGGTTTTATCCACCCAACAGAAAAAATTATTCATGTTCCATACATTATGTAACATTAGACCAATTGTATTTTAGCTGCTCTTAACTGGAATCAAAACTGCAGTCCTGATTAAAGAATGGAAAAGCATATAGTTCCCCAGAACCATGCAATAACCTTTGTATTATAATGAAAAGTTATAGTTGTGTTACATTTGTAAATACACAGCTTATACAATGGATTACAAATGAGCTCTGTAGCAAGTAAAACAAGCTACTTGACACATTGCACGTTTAATAGCTGCACCAGACACCTAAAGCTCCTCTCACACTGGAACGGGGAGGTCCCCCGTCTCCATCCTGGCATCCTGACTTGTTTTTTGTCCCCCCCTTCCCCTCTCTGTTTTTCCCTCGAAAAAGGTGCAGACAGCCCTCCCCCCACCCCTTGGAAATGATTGGTGGTCGTCCCATCTCACAAGATATTCCTTACATACAAGACATTCAG
>JAWLRI010000833.1:7881783-7951169 GCA_034781795.1 Crypturellus tataupa | reverse complement strand
CCTGCCCCTGCCCCTGCCCCTGCCCCCCGGCGGCCCCTGCCCGGCCCCGCGGTGCGAGCTTCCCCGCGGCGCGCCGGCCTCTGCCCGCGGCACCCGCAGGGAAAGCCGAGCGCCGGGTGCCCAGCTGGGCGCTGAGGTGCCCCGTCCTGTGGGTGGGCGCTCTGCGCACAGGAAGGCTGAAAGAGCGCTGTCTCTCTCTCACTATATGTATATGTGTGTGTATACACAATACATATATTTTTCCTCCTTCCCTCTCCCCCTTTTCCACGAGTCAGCATCCCAGTTGTCACTTGACCTGCGACAGCCGCCGCTCTGGTGGCGCTGGGCCCTTGGTGCACGCTTGCACCAAAGTGCAGGTAGCTCTGCGGTGGTGTTGGAGCGCTGCTGCTTTTGAGAGCAGCCCTTGCCTGTGAGAGTTACGGGCGTCTTAATATAACTTTAAAAGGTTGTGGTTTTTCAACTTTCCAAAGGAGTGTCCAGCACATGGAGCGAATGTGTCTAATGAGTTCGTTATTAAAAGACTTCTAATTTTCCTCTAATGTTCTGACTAGTCTGTTATTTCCATTTCCCTGCTTTTCTTTGTATCTGTTGCTAGTTACCTACAGGTGGTAACTAAAATATCAATTGTTTTTTTTTTTCTTATTGTGTTCAGGGGACTGGTGATGGCTGGCAGATAAAGTGTCACCCCATCTGACTTTCCATCACCTAGCCCTGCAGAAGCTGCTGATGCGGGGATTCCCTGCACAAACAACCGGTGCCGCTGGGATGAGCTCTTGGGGTTCTTGTGTGTGTGAAGGAAAAGCTGAAGGTCAATTAAAGCATTATCATATGCTTAAAAAGTAAGCCTAAAACACAAGATTAAAAACATCTAAACTGGGCCAGCTAGGTTTGCATGGTCTGGGTTCTTCACTTGGCCTCATGGGAGCAAGCACGTGAATGTCTATCCAAAATGGCCTTGTGGATGACGGTCAAGATAGTTTTGTGTCTACCTGTGGCCAAAACTAGTTCCCAGAGAAAAGTATGGGGAGAAAAATAAACCTTCTTCATTTAAATAGGTGAATTATTCAACTAACAACTGGAGCCTGCTTTTAGGGCTGTGGAGCTGAGTGTTTTGTGGCCTGAAATGTGATGTGGGCTCCAGGCAAATATAACCTAGTAACATAACTGGAAATTGTTACTATTTGTGCAAGGGATCTTATCCCTCTTTGGATCAGAGTTTAATTTCAAACATAGTGACTGTGAATGTCGCTGTCCTCTGTTCCTTAATTTGCCCATTTTATCTGTGCTCCTTATTACAGAGGTCTGGACACCTCATGGACCAGGAGAGATTTACGGTACCAGTGCAGACTTGGAAGTGCCCAGGGTCTTATTTTATTACAGTTATTTTCAGGTAGGCAATATCCTCCAGTGAAGGACGACTAGGATTGGTGATTGCAAATTGATGGAAATGCATTTTTTTAAAAAAAGGAAACTCTTATAGTGAAATACATTAGATGACAAGTAAGGTTTGCCAGCATTTTTGCTGGTCTGTGTTTGGTTGAGCAGCGTTAAGGTTATTGCCATAAGGAAAAATAAACAAAAGAAAATCATGGCACAGATGTGACTATGCTACAGTAAAAAAAATATTTAAGTTATAATCTTATTTGATGGTTTCTTTGTTGGGCCTTTATAAATGGTTATTTAAAACACAATAGATACACATCATAGAGATTTTAATATATAAATACATTTTAATCTTAAATAACAGAAAGAGTCATAGAACTTCTAAGACCAATCCCCGATAAGAAAGTAGCTAAGGCTGTTTAGAGAGAAGTAAACAGACGTAGTGTTTTTATCCCATATATTTTTAATCGGGAATTAAAATGAAATGGTGTCAGTAAAATGCTGTGGTCTGGGAGGCCGCTGTACGAGCTGAAGGCAGAAAGTTGTTGCACTAACAAGAGCCAGGCTGGGATGGAGCATGAGCTGAAAGGAATGTGTTGTACTGTGTGAAAGATAATAATATAAGGACAAATTTTAATAGTTCCCCAAATGAAAGAACAAGCTAATGAAGAGACATTGGAAGACACAATTTGGTCATAATGACTTTAAGCTATACATAGTAAGTAAGTCTCAAATATCTGTTTTATACCCCTGGGTTGTTTTGAAACGTGAACCAGGGTGGAATTTACCTTGAAAACCTCAATGGAAACCAGACCAAAACCAATCAATCCCCTGAGACTGCCCCACTGTATTTACAGGTGCCAAACCAGGATGGACTGGAGCAGAGGGCTGTGCATTGATGGCAGGGGTGAAGGACGGGGAAGCTCGTGTGTTGAGCGGTCAGAGCAGGACAGGAATACAGCCCTTCAGTTCCTTGGGTAAATTTCCTATGATTGCCTTACAACTAAATCTGTATGTGTGCCCTTGCTTGTGCGGAGGCAATCACTGATGTCCTGTAAACGAGCGGAGTGTTTTTACCTCCACAGAAGGTTGTTCTGTTTTAAAAACAGCAATAATTTGTGCAGATCCTATAAGATCACTCCAAAATGTGAGTTTTTTTACCTGCAGAGTTAACACAAGAACTTTGAAGCAGGGCTGTCCACAAGTAAAGTTAGGATGACGAGTCAATCTGCCCCTTCAATTACTCCATTGATTTATAAATTTGGGGGGGGAGGGCGAGGCCTATGTGCTTTATTTATTTATGGATTCATTTATTTTAATAGGGTTCTGTCTGAAAAGCTCTATTACTGCATTAAATGCCCCACCACTTTTGTCAGGGATACAAGAACATTCCTGGAAAACCTACGCAGCTCAGCAGGCGATGGGCCGTGTTTTTCCCAATGGGCTGTGCTCTATGTGAGGCAGGGGGAGCACCTGTTCTGCTCTGAGAATATTCATACTTTTTTAGAGGACATACTACCTTGCTTTACATTGTATGCAGTGCTGAGCATAGGAAAAAGTCTTCTTGAAAATACTTTGTGTACAAGCAGGTACAGAGAAGTTGGATGAAAGTGGAAAGAATCAATAGCTTCTGGTTTGATTAGGATAAATGGACTTTACTTGGGGGAAAAGAGAGCGTCAAGTGCATAAAAGCATTGCTGGTTAGCAAAGAACACCATTTGAAACGATCTGCTTCTGAGGTGGTAAGTTGCTAAATCGAAAACTAGCCTGCAATGTGATTCTACCACAGATAAAGTAAATGCTATTTGAGGATATATAAATAGAAGTGTTATGAGTAGGCAAGCAAATGGGATGATTCCTGACCTGTCACTCTGACAGAGGCAGAACTAGAGAATCACCCAAGAGAATGACCTGAGACAGAGAGAAAGCTGAGACCATTAAAAGGAAATAGTGACAGAGAAACTGTAAGGAAGAGTTTTGGTAGACATAACCTGAACTTGTGCCAGGAGAGGTGATGTTGTGTTGTGTCATTAATACTGGTAAAGAATTAACCAAAGTGGAGGGAGAAAATCATCGTTTGCTATTGCGAACAAGACATGAAGTAATGACCTACAACTGAGTCAAGAGCTTGTTGTGGTGGTGGTGCTTTTTGTTTGTTTCTTTGTTTTCTTTCTTTACTCTGCAGACCAAACCTGGAGCCTGTATTTCTACAATTTACCTGTAGCCCAGTTCATGCTTTCAAGCCCACCTTTTCACTTTGCTGCTCTTAGATAAAACATAGGCAGTTGCTGAGACGGCAACACTCTGGGAACTAGTTGGAGATCCTCCTGAGCACCCAGGAACAGTATTAGGCCAAAAGATGCCTACAAGCGGTTCTTTTTCACGTAGACGCTCCGTGCAGTGTCTTCCTCACATCTGCGTACGTCTGTCTGGAAGGCAGTTACCTTTTTTGCCTCCACAGCTGACACTGCAAAGGTGTTTCTGTTCCTCAGTGCAGTAATTGCTAGTGCTGGTCTGTAGATGGGTCTGGAGTTAGGTCCAGACCCATCTACAACCTGTGTATTATACCTGTTTCCTCATGTGCAAATGTTGTTATTCAGCTTTAAATAGCAGCTTTTCCTCCCTGGTGTTTAGCTGTTGGACATATTTATGAATAAAATTATATTCATTTTCAGCTTTTTATTGGGTGACTGCTTTAGTAAAGAATTAGACCCTATTCCCACAAGAGCTCCAGTACAGTCCACTTAGTAGTACACAAGCATTATTCATAATAAGTCCTAGTTAAATACAACTTATTTTGTGGTTTCTAATGCAACAAATAGCATTTGTGGGTTTTTTAAGTCTTTAAAAAGACTTTATGCAGTGTCAAAAAATAACAGTTCAAAAAGTTAATAGTTTTTATGTTTGTGGTATTTGAACATTAGATGACTACTTTTCTAGTCTTCCATAAAATCTCCTATGATTTAGAAAACCTCAATTTCTGTATTTATGTTCTTAAAAAAATTATAATGTGAATGAGGTGTTAGAGTGAGGTGTGTGAATGAGAAAAAAGCAGGCTTTGCTTTCAGAATGTTTATAGGAAAGACTTGAGTGCAGGATAAGCCTCCTCGCTAGGAGTATGGGCTTGTCTGGGGCCTGTCTGATGCCAAGTTACTAGCTGCTTTCAGTAAGTTTGTGACTGCTTCACCCGCTGGAGGAGCAGCCACGGCTGTGATTAATAGCAAAAACGCCAGTTTGAGTTAGGGAAGAAATGGTGTTGATGGACATTTTTACCAAATTTGCATGACCACTTCCGTCTTTTTGCTCTTGCTAATGAGATCATTATTTAACAGTGCGTTAACCTGGGGAATCCAATTCAGACAAATTTTGGAAGTTGCCAGAAAAGGAACCTGACATATACCAGTCATTTTGTGAAAAGGAGTGAGAGACTAGAGGGCGAATGACAGCCAGAAATACCTGCAATGCTTCACTAGTTGCTTGTGGCTGTCCAAGTAAGGCTTAGCAAGAGCATAAAGGATTAGATTATAGCTGTGAACTTCACAGCAGAATGCAAAGAAGTGTTTCCAAGCAGTGATGCCAATTAGACATAGGAGTTGCTTGCTTGGAGTGCTTGTGAAACTGCCTTTTCTAGGAAGTAATCAAGGCAAGACTAGACAGGGAATTCTGAAAACCCCGGCCAAGAATGGCAGACCTTTGCTTGGAATGAACTACATGGCCTAGGATACCTTTTCCGACTCAAATACCTCAGCTCTGACTTTATGCTATGTGTATCACATGGGTTGTAAGTTAAAGGGTTTCCTCCTATCCCTTATGTCATAGGACTCTTTTCTGTGGAGTGTGGGGAAAACAAAACCTAAGCTGCTGCTGCAACAACAGTATGGCTTTCCTGTTCACAGGCATGAGCAGATCCTGTGGCCCATGCAACTTGACTTTTCCTTTGTTTTTTCATGGTATAAGAAAGCAATCTGTTTCTGTCCTCATTATGAAAAGTGAGACTCAGCACTTTTTGTTTGTTTGTTTGTTTTTTATCCCTGCAGTAGTATAAGCTGCAAAATTAGATTCAAAATCTAATATATATACATATTTCAGAGTAAAATGAGAAGTGGCCTTTTAGCAACTTGCCCTTCTTTGGGACACAAGGAAATAAACATAGTCATTAAAGAGTCAGCACCATTACCACATAGTGAACCTTTACTCGCTGTTCCCACCTATTGTTATGTGAAATTTCCCTTTTCCTGTTATGAGTAACTGTTGCCAGTGGGTAGGATTCAGATCTCATTCACATTGGTGTAATTCTAGTAGCATTGGAAGATCAGTAGGGAAAAGAAAATGAAAAGCAAATGAATTTGAAGTAAATCCTAAGTTTACACTGAAATATACTGGGTTTAATCCCAGTCAGTGTCAGAATTTAGCCTACTATTTAGGAAATCTGCCAAATTATTTGATGTTTGAGCCCCAAGAGAGACCCCATTAATATAGCCAGGTTAGTGTTATTGTTATCATGTAGCAGGCTGATAACAGTAATAAGGAAAAGGACACTTATTCTGTAAATATCTGAGATGAATAAGTGTATATATATATGTATATATACATTTGTGTATAGTAATTAGTTATTAGTTATTATCTTGGTGGAAGAACCTTGGCTCTTTTATTCGCTATAAGAAATTGTAAGAAATATATAAATGACGATAAAAGAGTATTCTTTCCCAAGAGTTTTTATTCATGTTTAGTGAGAGAGAGAGAAAAAAAGTCAGGCTTTGGTTGAAGTGCAAGAGAAAGAGATAATTAACACTATGTTAAAATGAGGAAATAGAAACACAGAGGTAATTGGAGAATCAGACCACAAAAGTACCCCTCAACTCTGTTAGTCATCTTTCCCTTCAGGGAAATTTGTTGGAAATGTAAATGCCAGTATGACATGTGAATCTTTGCCTGTTACTATCTCTAGGTCTCAGTTCCCTAATATATAAAGAGGATACTACTTCCTTTCTTCAGTCTATGCCAAATGTAATCCTTGGCCCAAAATCACAAAGAGAGATTATGGCAGAGCCAAGAAATGAACTCAGATCTTCTAAATCCTAATCCAGGCCTGTTATCATAAGTTTATTTTTCATTTCATTTTGAATAACAACCAAAGTGTTAACCTTATTCCTATGCTTTTACGGACTAGTGGAGATCTTATCTGTGATGGTCATTTTCATTTCCTGATGACAATTTCACAAGTCCTTTATAGTTTCTTTTCCCCTGTAGATATTTTATTTACTTATTTTTTTTAAGAGGTAGGTGGTTTCCTTCAGTGTTTCTCCAGGAAAGCTTTGCCTGCCTACCTGCCTTCCTTTGGAGGTGAAACCTGTGTGAATTTTATTTGCTATTGGAAGCATCTGTTGGCATTTTATCATTACACGGTGCTTTCTTCTGTACTCATGTACTCATTGCCTGCCATTTATATCTACTCTTAAAAATATGCAGATTGTAAGATTTCCTTTCTTTCTTTTTTTTCCCCTCCTCCTTTCTTACTTTCTCTTAATCTTTTGCAATTTAGGAGGTTATGGGTAATGTATGTGAGCTTTTTCTTTTTTTTTTTAAGTCTTGTTTGGTATTAGTTTAGAAATTGTAGAATTCAGAGGCATGATAGAAATCAAAAAATAGGTTCTTCAAAGCATAAAGACATTGCATATTTTCTTTAAAGCTTTAGGGAGCTCTAACCAGGTCCTTCTTTTTCAGTGTCATCTAATATGTCAGGTTAAATCATACTGCTATCAGTATCATTTAACATGAAATCACACTTTTGTTTGAATAAATGCTGATGGTTCTTTGGAAAAAAAAATGTATTTGGAGATAATTGTGCCTCTGTCTTGTAAATCTAATATTAATAGAAATAGAGTGCTTTCTCATTCTTTTAGATATAATTTTTAAGCATCTTTCCAGTATAACAGAGTATTTAAGACTAATTGCCTGATTTCTTTGGGTCTTGTCCACCTGAAATCTAATCCATCAAAATGAGTGTGAAAATTTGATCCTAAACATTACACACATGAGAAGCCACCTATCCAGCAGATATGCGTAGCCCTGGTGGAGCTAAACATTTATACAGTGATGGCCTAAACTAGATCATAGCCAAGTGAGTTGAAATACGGTGCTTACAAAAGCAGTCATGTGAGGAGAAAAAGAGTTCTCCACTTATATAGTTATTAGTCTTTGCTTATGTTGTGATAACACCTGAAGGCCACATGTGGCAGGAACAATTTATAAGCAGCAGTCCTCATCCCCCCCAAACTTAGTTATATGTAACAAACTATGGCAAAGTGGTCTCTCTACATACAGGGTATATTTCTGCAACTGATCATTTCAAGACCAAATGTATCAGTGATGACTGTGCTTTCCTCATTCCCACCACTAGCTGATGGCAGGGCTGTGTTTGGGAAGGAACAAGGCGATTTCCAAGAACTACTGCCATGGGCAGTGGGAAGGGAAGAGTGGGAAGGCACTGCTGCCTCTGGCTGGGTCAGCGATGCTTTGTATAACTGTCTTTAAATGCTTAGTTTGTGATGAGAACATCTACTGTCATTAACTGACCTCTAGATCCCATGGCACTAGCCAAGCTGCACAGATAAGTCCAAATGCCTCTTGCCTGAAAAACTGGTGTTTGAAGAACATGGTGAAAGGGAGTGTTGGAATTGGTGTTCCCTGTTTGTACACTAGAGGATGGGAAGCAGTGGCAGTTTGCCTATGAAAGGAGCTTAAAGTGAGAGTCTTCAGTGGAATCATTTCCTGCTGGCTGACATGCAGTATCTGTGTCCAGATGAACAGATGGGTTTCGCTTCACTGTGACTCATTATTGCTGCATAGAGAGGGGGAAACATCCTCTGAAGTGTGAGCTTCGGTGGGTTCTGTCCTTTGCTCTTTTGCGCTTTTGCTGCACCCAAAGGATTGCAGAATTGCTCTCCAGTTTTTGCCTGATGTTCATAGTATTACTTTTTAGCAATGCAGGCAGCAACCTTTGTAAAGACTGTGATTCTTTTATGGAGACTATTTCATAGTGTTAAAGGGGAGATGCCTATGAATGATCACAGGGGAGAAAAATTAATAGAAGGAAAAAGAATAGCTGGTCAGAGCATCGTGGAAAGTGGTGTGGGAAAGTGGAGAGTGCAAATAGTGGGTATTGCAAAGGTAAGGTGGGTAAGGTAAGGAATTCTTGCTCAAAGGAGAGAAAAAGCTTATTACATGAGTTTTAAAAGACATCAGCACACAGTGGTTCTTGTGGACAGAGAGTTAAAATACCATCAATTCCTTGACTCTGTGAGCTATAACTCAGTATCATACAGTGTTATAGGTGCTGCTTCACAAGGGAAAGTAATGCTAAAATCGAAAATTCCCAAAAATGCAATTAAATATAAATAAATGGTTCTGAAGATTGTTGAGCAATAGACCTACTGATTACACAAGTAAAATTACATTTAATCCACTAGCTTTCAATATTCCCAAATCCTTGTGGGATGAAAAGATCAGCCTTTGTGCCATGCACAGAAGGTTAATGCATGTGGACTCTGGAGACAGCTCAGTGTGAAAGACTTCTTATAGAAAATGTGTTACAGAAAGTGTTTTAAAAAGAGGGCACTAGTTTGAACATTTCTGTCAGTTACAGCAGTTCTACACAGCGAAGAAAACATGCTCTTTTAATTAGTCACTGACTGCAGCATTGAAAGCATTGAAATATAGTAGTATGAATATCAGCCAGAAGTAAATAACTTCTGCAGCTACTGACTTCAGGTGAAACAAGTTTGCTCATGAAATCCGGCTTTATCAGACAGAGGCATTCAGCAATAACTCTTATATCTGAATAATTCTTAGAGTAATTCCGAACAGGGGGCACCGCACCATCACAGTAGCCTTGTCTGCACATTGCCGAAGGCCAGGGTGCTTGTAGCCAGGCCTTCAGCTGGAGGCCTGGCTGGAATTATTCAGCTGGAATAAACAGTCATGCTTGTCTCACCAAGGAAAGATATCTTTACCACAGTTGTTATTTAACACTCAAAATGTATCTGAGAGTCTGAATAGGGCTTTGAAACATGAACTTTCGTCTGAAAACATCACCCAAAACAGTCCTTTCAAGTCTATGTGCTTTTTTTTCCCGCACCTTTTCAACACTTTTTTTTCCCCTCTCTCCCCCAGCTTTAGAGATCATCCTTAAGTCTTGATATGAAATAGGGAGCATCAGCTTTCATGCCAGTGGGCTCAAACATGGTAGACCTGAATGAAGGTAAAATATATGTAGTTCTTTTATTCATTGTAATCTCAGTGGATGTCCTCCTGTTTCAGTACAACTGCAATAACAGCAACCACTCTGTAAGTAAAATCTCTAGAGCAAAAGTCACTTAATGAAATGACCTTTCCTGTGGAATTTCGATGTGATTGTGGCATGTAGTATTTATTTAAATATTTATAAAATATCCTTTTTCACTAGCCACTCAGAAAGTTATGTGCCTAACTAGAAACCTCTAAAACAAACAAACAAAACAAAATGACAAAACCCCACACTGTTTTTTTTTTTTTTTCCCCTTTACAACCTATATCTTGGAGGCATTAGAACAGATGTTGATATGAGTTCCACCAGAAACTAATAGGATGTTGCTATCTATGAATAACTGAGAAAAAGTTAATGTTAAGTTCATTTGAAGGACTCAAAAGCTGTAAGAGAATAAAACAAAACCCAAACACAAGAACAGTAGCAGTGTGATATAAAAAATACCGACTTTTGGAACAATATCATGAATTTTAAGAAGCCTGACAAATACTATGTAGGATTTATTCTATTTATAAGTGCTGAGTGGTGCTGTTATATTACAGATGTCATCAATCATCATGCTAAATATTTCACTGCATTCCTTCTGAGATCATTGGGAATCTTTTCAGATTTTAATGGTATCTCAATCAGATTAAAAACACAGAGTTATGATCCTTCTCCTGGCTCCCATACAGACTCCTCCGGTGTCTAATTTAGATTTCATTAGGCTAACATGGTATCATTAATTAGACATATCACTGATAAGAGAATAGATTTTCTCTTATCAAGAGAAAATCGGTAGAGTTTCTCAAGGGAACTCTGACAGATCTAATTTACTTGGACTTCATGAAAATATTTGAAGCGATATTACATGAGGAATTATTAATATTTTCATTCCTGACCTTGGCACAAGTAGGAATGGAGTAATGAAATACACTGATGACACAAAGCTGGGAGACGTTGTCAGTATAGACATGGATTGTATTCTAATGCTACAGAAGAAGAAATGGCCTTGAGAGATGGGGTAATATCAATGGAAAGAAAAAAAAAATGTAAAATTTGGGGTCATGCACCGATGTACCAAGCCCAAGATTTTATTTGGCAATACACGGGGTCATCTGCTAGACTTGACAGAAGAACAAATAGGACATTTAGTCATTGGTCTTGAAATCAGCTGATCGTGAGATCAGCTGGTTCACTAAAAGAATTTCAGCCAGTTTTAGGGTGGTATGTGAAATCATGGGATGTAGTAGTAGTTTCCAGAGAAAATTGTAAAGACGCAAAATCCTAAATTAGATTTTATTCAGAATATCATATTTAACTGGGCTCTTCCATACTTAAGAAATATATGTGAATAATTGCAGAGGACATGGGAACACATGGCCTAGCAAACCTTTGTTCTTTCAGTAATAGTAGTGGATCAAAAATGCCATTAATTGACATAAAACTTTAGAAGACCCTCCTGGGACAAATCTGTCTGGGTCTATCAATCCCAACATTCTGTCTCCAACAGCACTATTTACCTAAAAAATGAAGGAAATTCAACTTCAGAATTGTGAAAAATTGTGAAAAAAGTCAGTGTTAATAGATCTTCAATAGGAAGCACATGTGAGCCTGGACACTGCATTCAGTTTCCCAATTATTCATTCAGTGTCCAGAATTATTGTGCTAGTGACAGACATGACATCTGTGCTTAGAAAAATTTGTTTGTAGAGCTATTATCTTGTGTAACCTCTTTTTATTTGTGTCTTCAGTGTTGTTTTCCTGTATAGTTGCCTCTTGCCTGTGAGGGTAGAGGATAGGCTCTGCTTTTGTGTAGGTCCTCTCAGTCATCTCCTGTGTTGCAGTTCTGAGCAGGAGCAGTATTTGCCCTGAACTCCCATGACTGCTTGTATAAGCCTTGCGTAATGAAAATCTTCATCTGTACGACTTTTTTTGGTGCTAAGGTATGTTTAGCTTGTTAAGAGCAAAATATTATGGCAAAATATCAGACTAGTATTCTGGTCCTATCTCATCTTCTTAAAACATTAAGCAGTATTTGAAATAAATGCACATGCTTTCACTTTTCAAGATACATAGCAGACATATTTCAGATTTTAAATAGCTTTTTGCCTCTTGACATAACCACTCAGCTAAGAGTTGTTAGTTCAGTTCTCACTCTCAGAGCAAGGAGCAATGATGATGGACCAGGATTTGCACGTAATACAATTCAGAAAGGAAAGGGGCCATTTACAGCGCTATTGTTTAAAAGACACTCCTGATTGCTCTTGCCTTAGTTACAGACAGACTGCTGGGCTGGAGGCAGAGCTGAGCTGGCACTTACTCACTTCCAACACACCTTCCTATTTCAGACTTTCTCATGGGAGTGGATATTCCACTGTCTAGCAGGTTCTCTTTAACAAGGCTGCTTCTATAGTCAGGATGACTGTTCTCTATCATCACTGGCATTTGGTCTTTACCTGCCACGTGTCCTTGATGTCACAGTTCCCATACTAATTTGTACTTAGGTAATTCTACTTTTATGGCCACGATTCCCATCCTGAACCTACGTGAGCTTCAGATAGTCATAAAAAACTCAGGAAACGTCATTCTGGGAACCCCCAAGTATTTGTGAAAGACCATATTGTTTATTTTTCATTCACTCTTGCTTTTGCTTGACATTTCTAAATAAGATTTGCTTTCCTGTTTGGTCTACAAGATGTCACTTTCCTCAAAGTGAAATTACAAGTATTCGGATAAATAGGCAGAAAGGTTGCCTGCTTTCAATTTTGTGAGTATTTAAGCATCTTTTGTTGTTACACTAGCTTTACTAAGAAGGGTATTGAATTTATTGAACTGATTCACAGTGAACATTTCTGATATTTACAGTACCTGCTCCACAAGCTTTTACTCTTCAGAGGGGAAACACATCATTGTCCTTAAGAGCTGTGCTTGGTAATTGCTCTTTTCCTTTTTTGTGGCTAACAAGAAATATGTTGAAATTACAGAACAAGAAATGGACCGCTCAGAAGGAGAATGGGAGTAGAAAAGCCTCTTCCACAAGCTATTTGATTTGATAGCATTGAGTAAATGTTAATAATATATAACGATAAGTTAGAATTCACGTGGAACTGCTAACATATACATATATACAATGTATATATATGAGCTAATTTGAAATCCTGTTTGCACTAGCACGACACCAGTGGTTTCTAATTGACATTCAGAAATTCTAATAGATAGTAGACCTGTGCTTTATTGGTGAGACAATATGGATGAAATTCAAAAATACAGGTCATACATAAATAATTTTGAGAAATTTGCCTCCATCACTATGTGCAAAAAAAAGAAAAAATAAATAAAGCTTTATGAATTGCATCGGAAAAGATAACATTACATTCTGCAATTGATTTTAAAGCCAAGTTGCGACTTCCACCAGTCAACTGGATGGTTTTCAGTCAATATTGCATCTACAGGAGTCACTTTATCTACAGAACCCATGAATTCCTTCAGTAATTTCTGCTTATTCCAAGCTTGGTCCAAATGAAGGATCTTAGACTTTTATTTTGCAAAGATCAAAAAGAACACATGACTGATGCATCATTTTATTTTTTTTATTCTTTTTTATCCAGAAATAAGGGCTGAATTTGAAGAAAATTCTGACCTTTCCCAGATATACACAACCTCAGATCAAAATCCAGTTCACATCAAGACCTGAGGCAAGAGAGGATTCCGTGTGTTTTAAGATCAGCTGAATAACATAGACTTTGATCTTTCGGTTAGAGTCTCATGAACTCTGCATGTAAACCGGGAGGAGCCAAGAATGTTTCTGAGCAATTGATTCGGGAGTGAGTCCTATCTGTGTCCTAGCTTCATGCTTTGTCCACTGCTCCTTATCTTAGACTGTGTTTTTGCCAGAGAAAAAAAAACAAGTGCGCGAAAAACAGCAACACGTGAGCATATTCAGTAAAGAAGCCAAACCTCACGCTACAAAAAGTTCCAGTCTGAAAGATCAGGAGTTGGGAAACACGGTTGTGCACAGTACAAAGGCAGTGGGAAGCAGCTTCCCTGCCCAAGGGCCTTACGTCACAGCCTTGTTGGATAGGGAGGTAAGCAGGGAACGCAATGAAACAAATACAGAAATACTGGCTGAAACTCAAACACAAAATGTCTGCAAGGCTATTCCTGGACTCAAGTGATGTGGAAAGATTTTTCTAACACCTCTAGGAGGGCATAAATTCCGTACCTGTTGACTTTAAAATAAAGTCTCTGGAAGTATCTAGTAAAGTGTCTGGGAATTGCATATTAAGTGGAGCAATGTGCTTGCAATTCCTAAAAAACATTACAGGATACACTATTATAGTATGAAGGCTTCCTCCGAGAAATGAAGAATTTTTGGAAAAGCATATTTTTTCTCGGTTAGATTAGTATATAATCTCAACACAGTTCATTTCCTTGATTCACACGGATGATTTATAGGAGTTTCTTTTACTCCCTTCCTGACTAGTACTTCTGTGACCTTGTTAGGATCACTTTTAGAATGAGTTAGGCAAATGGAGACCACATTCTGAAGTACTTTTTCTAACCACAATTTCTGCTTCTTTCATTACTTTGAAGAACAGTTTACTCCTATCCAACTTGTTTCCTTTTTCTGCACAGTTCCTGCCTTTTTTTTTTCTTATTGCATATGCTGCAATATCTACTGAAAAGAAAAACAATTAGAATATAATTTAATACATCTCTCTATGTACCTTTGATATTCATATTACACTGAAAGCCTGGGCATTTTACAGAGATTTAATTCTGCATGCTCAAAATAAGTTTCCAAATTCTTTAAGTTTAAAACTTGACTCCATTAAAACACATTGCAGCAGCATCATAAATGTCCACAACTGAAAAATAAAAATTCCTTATGAAATTGTAACACATTATCTTCCCAGCTTTTCTCTTCATAAATACCACTAGCTGCTACTGTGTCTCATAATAAGTTAAAATAATATCCCGTCCCAGAAAAAATGCAAAAATTTAAGCTATTTATCTGAAAAGCTCAAAGTGTCTTCTACATCTCCAGCTCCCTGGGTCAGCCTGCCCTGAGATGGAGTTTGGAGTTGCACACATCAATAAGCGGGCTATGGTTTATCTCTTCCTGTCTATTGCTGCTCCTGACTGAGTGCGTTAAGTCAGACCTCTTGGAGTCTCTATTTCAGTAAGAAATATTGCATCAGGCTTGAAACCTGTCAGTTCTTAGGTTATGGCTTCATATATGATGGAAGCCCATTAAAACACGAGTACTTTTGAGAAGAACACATGTGAATGGGGGATTTGTAATCATAAAACTGACATGGTGCCAATGGAAAATGGCAATATATCTGTGCATGTTGAATGTAAGGCAGAGAAAGATGATTTCAAGTATTCATATATTAAGTGTTAGAAGAGCAAGATTTTGGCTTTAAAATATTGAAATGTGGATAGGAAGAAATATAAGTTTCTTTCATTATCCTGTGAGAGTTAAAACACTGGGGGCTTGTGTTTTCAAATCTTTCAGCAAATAGGATGTATAAAAGTTGACACTTATACGCATGTCTGTTCAGTGTTCATATATAAAACTGCAATTCTCAGGCAGTAAGCTCTGTCAGCTGCAATAGTGTACTGTTATCATGAGACTCAGTACAGAATAACAAGTTTTGCAATAGAGGTAATATCATGTTCATATAATATCCAATGGCTGTATACTGCTGGAGGAAGAAGCATGGTTTCTCAAATTTAGTGGTAAGCTGTGAATTGATAGTGGCCTTGTCCATCTCTTCAAGACTACTCTCTAGTTAAAATCATCCAACACCTAAGAGTGATCAGCAAGTACAACTAACTGAAATGCAGAGCGTGTTCGCAGTTAAACGCCGTAAGAGTAGAGTAGAAATACTTTTCTTAAATTGCTTGCCATAGTCCTTTGAAAATGTTAGGGTCTGATTGTCAGTGTATTTAATAGGTATAACACCGGAGTTACTTAAGCTCCTGCAATTTGAAATCACAGAAGCACTACCCTGAGTTAAATAGTTTTTGGCAGATGGTGGAAGGAGATAGCTTTTTTTTTCTCCCGCTTAAAGATAAAATTTGACAGAGCACAGAAAACTGTGTTGCTTTAGCAGCAAAATTATGAAATCTGCTGTTTTAGAGAGCTGGAAATATAAAATATTGCTTGTGTCACAAGGAAGATAACGGCAAAATAATGTAGGGCACTGAGGTTTCTTAGGATATATTTCATTTAACGCTGAATTGTGTATTTGTATTCACTCCAGTGGCTTTTCAAAGAAGTTTAATTTTTCACACATTTACAAAAATAATGTATTTTGGTGTCAGAAAAGAATGCTTCACCCTTATTGTGTTCTTGCAGTGCCCAATGCTGAAAATTGTTTGGAGTTTCATTTTTAATGCTTAAAATTAGGCTCTAGGCACGGTATGGAGGCAACAGATAAGTGCTGTTGCTATAGAGTTTTAAAGATACCCCCATCCTCTTTTTTTGGCTGCTCCCAGCCCAAGATAAAATGCTAGCATGGTCATTGATGTGTTATTTATATATATGTATGGGGTATTTGAGTCATTGTGATGTGGAGTATTATGCTTCCTTGGTATTTTAAAAATACAAAACTGACCACCGAGTCAGGAAACTATTAGGAAGATGATGAAATCCTGTTCTTTTTAGGAGTGCTGCAGCTGGTGGTGTGTTTACTCTTTATCATTAGAGGGAGTTTGTTAAATTGGCTTGAGAAATTCGTTTCTTTTTGCATAACCTTTATGCAATTGTCAACTGTGCTAAAAGCTACTTGAAACAAAAAAATGAGTAATACCAATACTTTCAGGATCTGATGGAAGACTTTTTTCTTCAAATAATTGCGTAAGCTTTCTATAAGGAAAAGGATACCTACGGTAAGGAACAGTGCTCAAGCTGAGAAGGAGTAAAAACTGCTCTAGGTTAGGCTGAATGCCAGATATTAGCAGGATTTTTGTCTCACTGATTTTAGGAGAAGCAACAGCCGATCATGTGCTATTTATAAATAACTGATGAAAGATCACGTAGTGAGCTGTTACAGCAGAGCACATACTGGATTCAGCTGTGATGCTGGTTAGTGTGAAGTAGTTTTACTTTAGCTGTCACAGTGACATCAGTCACGTATAATTGTCATGGAAAGTTACTAGTCCAGGCAAAAAATCTCCTTACTCATCCTCGCTATCAGGGTGATAATAAAACTGGTGATACTTTATCCAGCCATGTGGGAGAATTCCTGCCCGAGGGGGTGGAATTTTGTACAGGCAGCAAGTTCGAGAGAGTTAAGAGGACAAGAGGTTTCCAGATGCCTTGAATTAAACTCAGTGATTATTCCTAACCGTAAATGTTTAACTCTACTCCCCCAGTAAATCACTTTCAAAATAGATATTTATTTTCAAACGAAACCAGTTGCCTTGTGAAACTGTTGGTTGGTTAGGGGGAAAAAAATGACCTAATGCTTCTGAATAAAATATCTGATCTCTTGTTGCCAAGGCTGAGTCATTTCCTGTTACAATAACAAGACTGTCATCAGCAAACTTCCCTAGCCACAGTGTAGTTTGCCAGCGTATGCATGGCTTTATTTGTCCATGTTGTTAGAAAGTTAGTGTTGAAAAACATTCTGTACTAAATTTGGAGATACCAGCTCTGTTTTAATACACATTAGTGCAGGATCTCATTTTCGCTTGTTCCTGATCGTAGGAGCTCTGATTTCAATGTGCAACATAATAATATACACCCGGCTGTGTACAATAATGCTGTAATTCTATCAGGGGATTCTGGACACAGCTTAGTGCATTAATATCATCAGAGCTTTCTCAAGTGGAATTTGCAGGATCACTGTCAGCTGCTGCTTGTTTACAGAAACAAGGATTTGAGAAATACCTGTAAGTTCATTCCATTTGGCACCTAACAAATATCCCTAGCGGTTTCGTGGCTCAGGGCTTTGAGGACACATGTCAGTGATCATTCTGACTATCAGCCCTGCGGTGGTTTCAGTCAGCCAGTGGCGTTTGAATGGGATTCGCGCTGCTTTCACAGACCGAGAGGGTCTCCTCTCACAGCACAACTGATTCAGCAGGAGCAGGAATTCATAGGACTTTTACATAAGGTTGGAATTCATATCCTGCACAAAGTAAGTTGGCAAAAGCATTTTCTGCAGTTAAAGCAGCTAAATAAGGGCCCAATCCAACTTTTACTTTCAGTAGTTATTGCTACTTTTTTCTTTCTTTTTTTTTTTTCATTTTTTCTTTTTTTTTTCCCCACCAACTTTCAAGTGTCAGCATTTGGGAGCAGTGGTTGGACTCATGTTCTGGATTATCCGTCAGACCTGTGTCTGAGTCACTATTACTAACTTAGTGGGTGACAGATAGATGACTGAGCTCTGAACTTATTAATACTGAACATGGGGGAACTTACACATACTTCAGAGATATCACCCTATCTCCTGCCATAAAAATCAAGTAGCATGTTATGTCTTTAAAATAAAAGAAATACTTGAAAAAACAGCATGCACTTTTTTGAAACAGAAGTAATAAAACTTCAAAAGAAATGTAGTCTTCTCACGTAAACATCATTGTACACACACAGGAATGTAGCGTTCTGAGCGAACAAAACAGTTTCTCTACATTCTGGATTTGTTTTATCCTGTTTACTATGTTTAATATCCTTCCTGTAGGTTAATTTATGCGAGATCTTCCTCAGAGCCATCTGACTAATAATCTAGGTACCCCACATCTCTCGTGCGTTAGTTCCTCAGCCAACAGCACGAAGAGATTCTCCTCTTGTGGTATCTGAATGAATGAAAGTTGTGAAGTGCTGCTCACAGGGGGAAGGGCATCACACATCACAGCGAAGTGTGTCATTTAGAGCATCCTTTCCATTCTCCCACTTTCAAAATCAAATTGTTATAATCATGATATAGAACAAGGATCTTGTTAAGGGATAGTCAAGCTCAATCTGCATTTTTTTTTGCTTCTGCAGTTCTAAAAAAGAAAGAGCCTTTTCCAGCTCCTTTTATTTCTTTTCCTTTAGATTTGGAGGAGAAAAAAAAACAGAAAGTGTAAGTTGATATGTTTAAGCACAGATCATGATGAATCTGAGGATAAGCCACTCTGCTCTGTCCTCCGATAAACAGAGACATTATTGTGCAGTCCTGGATAAAGTCACTGATTATACTGTTTGGGCCATGAAAGCAAAATGTGTTGCAAGGATTTGGGTGTCTGTAATTAGCCCGTTGTAAAGGTTGTGGCTGGTTTTTAAGCGGCTGTTGAGATCCTGGTCAGAATTTCCCCATTGTAAAGGAGCTATATTGAGTGTTACTCCACTGTTTAAGAATGAAAAAGTACAATTATATATATGTTGCTTTTCTTCCTAAAACAGAACAAATGTTGGTTGTAAGTGGCAATAAAGTGGTTCCAATCTATATCGGTGGAAAGGATTTGTATTTGTCTGTGATCTTCTTTGTCTCCAGTGTAACTTATCAGACATCAAGAGTATCCCCACAGCCTAAAGGTTCATTTTTTGTGAGGTTACGCTGCTGTGTGCCCTGAGCATTCTCCTGTGGGCGGCTCTCTCTGTGCACGCACCGATTTGCTCCCAGGATATAGCTGCAAACATAATTGCCCTATGTTTGGTCATTAAAAACACCATGCATTTTTAAGAACATATATTCTAATACTGGCTTCAAGTTTCTTCGTGCTGTCTTAAAATATGCCTTAAAATTTGACATGGGTAACCCCTTAGTACCAATGCTTAGACAGCAAAGAACTTTGCTACTAGCAAATTTTATTAAATGCTGCAAGTCTCTCCTGATCTTTTGAAAAGCCTAATACTTGTAGGTGAAACTATGGTGTAAGACCTTTGGCACTTAAACCTCCTGTCTCTATCTAGTTCAGGGAACGGTGAGTTCTCAGTTACAGGGAGTGGGAAGATGATGTCATTGAAAAGCTATTGCCCTGCTTTGATACTAGTAAATGTGTTCAAAGTTCTCTAGGGACCTCTAAGGGCTGAAAAAAAATTCCCTCCCACAGTTGCTGTGGGATAAAGGTAGTTTTTCTCTCTCTCACTCAAAATTTCCTTTCCAGTTAGCTGTAATGCTGTTTTAAGTACAATGTAAGTGAAAGGCATTTAGGAGAATAAGGCTGTATCTCTACTCTTTAAGAAAATGTGTTGAAAATGAGGCTGGAAGTATTCTTATATCCCCAGTACAGAAAAGACAGGCATGAAAGAATGTCAGAAGTGTGTGCGTGTTTACAGAGGAGCGTGCATGCAGAAGAGGGGAGGAAGGGGAGGGGGTGAAGCCCTTTGCAAAACACAGTAGTGGATGCCAATGTTTTTGAGCTGCACACAAAGCAGCAGCTTTTCACCAGTAACTGTGTGACAACTGATTAGCAATCTAAACCAGAGGGCCGGATCCCTCCTCTTTCTTTTCTTCATATACAATGTGAAAGGAATAGAGCGAAATGAAATCGCTGCCTGACTTGGGCTCCTGGCAAGAGGCCAGTCTTATTCCTTAGATGAGGAGGTGAATGATGCAACACCATGACTCTCTTTCCCTCCTGCATCCTGCATGTCCCATGGGGACGTGAGTGATTACTTGGGATTTCCATGCCCGCAAGCACTCTTGGGCTTCTTCTTGCTTGTGCTGGTCGTGGGGAACTTCACGTCGCTGCTGGCTCTGCTGGCCTTACCCAGCAGTCGAGAAGGTTGGGAAGTTCAAATACACATTGGACCTGAGTTGTGCTGCGGGTTCATGCCTTCACGTGGGGCCATCATGTGTGCAGGGGCCAAATGAATGCAGGAAGCGTACTGATATTGCCACTGATAAACATAATCATCTAAGCTGCCTTCCCTTTTCCCTCCCAAAGTCAGGAATTTTAGCTTTTTAAGCATTAGGACCTATGTTGTGCTTTTTTTTTTTCCTTTCCCTCCCAGCAAATTTGAAGGGCTGACTTGGTCTCCTTTATTTTGGAGTGGTAGATTCTTTCTAGTATTTTCCACTCTGAAATGAAGCAAGACACAAGTATCACAAGACTCATGATAAAGTCACACGAGTTGACAACACTAACACTCAAAGAAGTTTTGCAGATTCAGCCTTTTCTGAAAATAGCAGCCCCATAGCACAAAGATCAACTTTTTTTTTTTTTTTTTTTCCCCAGGATAGTAATGCAGAATATTTTGCTTCAATTTGTATTTTTTTCTTTGGGTTAAAACTTTCTTTGGACCTTCTGAAATCGGTTGGAATAGTCATGGGAATGCTCCCACATCACTTGATCAGTGACCTAACTTGGCAGGGGAGGCAAGAGACGGGTAGAAGGAGACGCTTAGCTCCTTTCGCAAAAGCAAAAAGCACGGCGAAGATATTTAAAACATATTTCTAAATTCTGCACAGAATTCAGCAGCATCTCAATCCAACCCGTAAAATCACTGGGACAAACAGCGTGTGATAACCATGGCAGTGTGCGCAGCTCACTGCTGATGTCACTAGTGACACGTGTCCTACCTTTCCCCTGCTCTCCTGCAGCCTTGAGCACAGGCGGACAGTGTCGGTCGGAGCTCTGTATCCGGCAGCATTCCAGAGCCATGAGTCAAAGGTGAAATGCCAGCGTGAGGGAATGAGAGCTGGTTTCGCTGGCTGAAATACCAGCCAGATTGCGCATTTGTTATACTAGCAGAGGAGAGAATGCAAAGATAGAGCAAGAGAATAAACTGTAGGGAGAGCTACGCTGAAGGAGAAAGACAGTATTCAAATATGATAAGGAATACAGCTGCGATAAAAAAGCAGTAATGTTGTCTGATGCATGTTGTGGCTGATACACTGTCTGACATTTATTTCCTTAGATGGAAGTTGTTTTTTTTTTTTTTCTTGCACCACATTGTGCACTTGTAGCTGCCCTGATTCATTGCAGCAGAACTAGAACAATATTTATCACAGGCACATGGGCAGCGCTTGCTGAAATGAGGCTCACAAGCAAGGAACTTAGTCAGGCATTCGCTTCAGTGGCAGCAATACCAGCCCTTTGCTTTGAATGACACCTACCATTACCCAAGACTAAAGTATATTGCTGGTATTGGCCTAAGGTGAACAGAAAGCGGATCTCTCGTTGCTTTTGGAAATGGCTTTGTCATTTGTGACTTCCTCTTCTTTTTTTTTTTTTTTTTTTTTTTTAAGAAACTATCTCTGTCAATATAAAATTAAAATTTAGTGTCTGTTCTGCCCTTTTTAATTTTGTTTCTGTTATTTTGTGTGATCTTATAATTTTTAGAAGTAACACTGGGTTACTTTCACAGGTAAAGTTTCATTAATAAAAATTCCTTGTTTTTTTTTGTCTTACGTGTGCTCTATTTTGGGAAGGCTCCAGAAAGAATGAATTTTGTTGAAGGCCTAGGAACACTAGTTTTTACTTTTTCTAGTTTTGAGGGAAGAAAGCTTCAGCAAGTTTAAAAGTAAAGCCCACTGTTGCACGGTGTGATGATATTAGATGACCAGCAGAGTTAAATGAGATTTTTGATGGATACATTTTACAGTTTTTGGCCACCAACCATGATGTAAGAGGAATTTATATGCATTAAACAAACTTATCATAATAGTCATCTAATCCACTCTCTTAACCTAAAGATTTCTCATTTCCAGATGAGGGGGAAAGAACTTTAATGGAGAAAAAGGTTTTCAAGACAAAAAAAAAAAAAAATCAATTATGCTGCGTTATTCCTACCAAGATTAATGTAATAGCTGTCTGTTACTGAAATCTAAGCAGCACTCTGACAGGGGTGTGCTCCAAGCACACATAAAGCATGTGACCTTTCTTGAATAATATTCCCAAGCCTGATTCTACAATGACTTGCTAATATCCTTCGCATGTGAGGAGCCCCTTTGCTTCAAATTACACATATGCTTCATATTTGCAATTTAAATCTTCCAGGCCATCTTCCAGCAAATTCAGCACTCCTTCCTTTTTTACTCCAAATTCTAAACATATTACACACTTTGCTCCCCTTCAGTCACTGAAAAAACATGATCCATTGAAGTCAGCGGCAAAACTGCCGCTTACATCAGTAATGCCAGTGTTTTAAGTTCTCTACTTAAAACCTCTACAGAGGTCATTTCAGTCCCGTACCTCTCTAAGATGGTCAGTGAGTGTCTTGCACTTTTGCCATATTATTATCTGTCTATCTATATCTATATACTATCTCCATACTATATTTCCATATAACATTACTTACTTTTGAAACAGGCTGCCCAGAGAGGCTCTGGAGTTTCCTCTGGAGATTTTCCAAATCCGTCTGGATGCCACCCTGTGCCACGTGCTCTGGGTGTCCCTGCTGGAGCAGGGGGTTGGACTGAATGATCTCTAGAGGTCCCTTCCAGCCCCAACTGTTCTGTGATTCTGTGAGTATCAGCATTTATTATTATTTTGTACTTTCTGCAGAAAAGGCAAAGAACTGAGGTCATGTCTCCTTTAGCTGTACATATAAAGATTCTCTCTTCATATTTATGTGAATCTTTGAGTTCTATTTCTCTACAATGTCATTTTATGCAATAAGCTGGATGTCAGGCTTTTGCTGTTATATATATGTTAGAATTGGTTGTTGCAGTCCTGTGCCATAATTCTTGTCAAAAGTGTGAATGCTGTAATTAAGAGAAAATGACCGGGAAATGTAAGACACTGAAGTTTTCCAACCAGGTTTGTTCACAAAGAAACATGGAACTAACTTTAAGTCAAGATTGTCCATATCTTTTCTCCTTACCTCCAAAACAGATCCCTTCTAGGAGGAGGCCTCTGTTTCATGATTCCTTTTCTAACCTTGGCTTTGGCCTCACTGATGGGTAATAGAAAGGAAAAGCAGCTTGTGGAATATATGAAAGTAAGCTTGAAGGAATTGTGGAATTCCTGCTCATGTTTCCTATATTCAGAGCTTTCAGCATGGACATTCCAAACATGTTATCAAGTAGGACAGAACAGGACCCTCAAAGCAGCAAATTTGACATCATGCCTTAGCATTAGGGTTTGATAACTGCTGGAGTCAAGCACTGGTCTACAAAACACAGGTCAATGAGTAAGTCAGATATAGTTAAGTGATATTTTCAACTTTTGTTAAGACAATATGAGTTAAAAATGCTCTGAAGCCTAGTGATACTCACAGATTTAAACTTTGGGCACTTTTTGAGGATACTGAAGAAACTACTTAATTACACATTATTCACCACCATTTTTTTTATGAGATAAAAATATTTCTGTTATGAATGCTGCTCTTTATGGAGTTTTTATAAAAGTAGGATTAAGACACTTATGAGACAGTTTGTCTAGCCAGTGTCTTGACATGTTTCATTTATGGCTTGATTAGACCGTAATCTGATAAGATACTGTGCTGTATGGAAGCACATCATCACATCATCTTCAGTCATTTAATGCTGACTGTAGTTTGAATGTTTCAGTTTGGCCATGCCTCTGCACTTTTTCCAACAACCAAAAAAAATAAAATAGCGTAATTTAAGAGAATTCCAACTGCAGTGGGCAATTACAAAGAAAACTATTTTGAAAGTGCCCACTTCTTCTCTTTTCAGTCCTATAGATTATGCATTAGTTCTTCTGAGCTTTTATCGTGTTGTGTATAATATGCTGTGAATTGAAGATTTCTAAGGGAAAAGAGGACAAAAAGACAATCTCATGTTTCCATTCAATTACCTTTTCTGTTTCTGTTTTCTGTTGAGACTCAAAAGGATTATACATTGTCTAGATTTTGTGACTGGCAAATTTATTTCTCATACGGAGTCCGAGGATGAGGGTAGACCTACAGCACTAACAACTTCCAATTCTTTTCTCTCTTCGATGACACCTAAGCATCCAAAAACCTCTCTGTATTGTACCACAGAATGAGGGGGCCCAGAGCTGTACTGAGGTACCATTACAGTATTTTAGGTTCACCTCCCCTTGTAGTGGTTTTGCGCAGAATGGATTTCAGTTGAATTATGTGGCACAGAGAACTGAAGTAACCTTACAGATTGACTTGCAGATATATACATTTGATATATATGTTTTTGTCTGGGAACAAAGGCAGGATGCCATATGGAGTGGCTCAGATTGATTTCTTTGCTTTGGCTTGATTATGAGTCTGAAGAAAAAATGATATATTAAAAATAAATTATGTCATGTTGAGATGAGGTTAATAACTATTTAACATCTGGCAAAAGCAAATGGATTCACAGTTAACACAGTGGAATCCATTCAGTCAGCACCTTGATAAGCACATCTCTTTCACTGGCTCAAATGCCATTCTAAAGATCCCATATATTTGCTTCCAGTTTCTCTGGCTATGCAGCAAATCCAAACAGTTTAAAATGTTCCTCTTCCATTGTCTGCAAGGCTTTGGTAATTTGCAAGTGTGAATGATGTATATTGGCAGAGAGTTTCTTACCGTGTGATCCACTTGTCCAGGAATTTAACTTCTTACTGAGTAGCTTGAGTGGATTTAATGCCACACATGCATATCCTGGGATACTAGTTCTCCAAGGTGTTTGCTGTTGAGATCACACATGTGGCCATTGCAAATTGTCAGTACTTATTAAAGCACTAAATTAGATGTGCTTCAGAGAATATGATTTGATGCAGTGGTCCCGTATGAAGATCTTTGTGGTCACATGTGGCCAGGACTGCTTAAGATTTGCTGGCATGGACTACTTCCTTGAAGTAGTCCACAAGGCCTAGTCTCTATGTTGCCACAGGGATCAAATATATTTAATACTCAAGGAAACACATTTTTATTTTATGTGGGGGCATCATGGTTATCTTGGATTTCTTTCCAGTGAATATCTGATTAGTCACATTTGATACTCTTAAAGGTCATTCTAGAAGAGGCATTTTCCAATAACAGTCATAAATTATTCATATTTTATCCTCCCCACTCCTGTTACTGTTTACATACCTGTACAGGGCTCTCCATGGCCTTCAATTTTTTACCATCCTTTTTTTTCATGTGTCATATGAGTGGACTGGATACCCTTGTGATTACTCTGTATATGATTAGTGTCTATTGACAGAGCTTTGGCCCTGCTCTTCTACACTCACGTAAAAAGAAAGAAAAAAAAAAGCTAGCAGAAGTCAGCATTTTTGGCATACTAAAACTGAGCAAGGAACAAGCATCAAGTATCCAAGTATCCAAGGTGGAGAAAGAGTTCAGCCTGAACTTTCTTTTTTACATCTCCCTCTTCAGAGCCCTTACACTTCTGGTCGTACTGGGAATCCAAAGCAGTGCTGCCAATTTGGTCATTCCTGTTAAACAGAGTCAAATGTAGGAGAAGCACCTCTACTAATAATTCTTATTTGTGATCCACCAGCTTAAAATCTTGGATACTGCTAATTTGAAATGCTGCTATCCCACAGCACCTGGAGGTCAGGTGTTACCAGGCTGTGGAGTTCCAGGAAAATTTTTAACTGTTAGCTGTTGTGCACAAAATTACTGTTCTATTCTCATTTTAGAAGGGTGTAAATCAGGGGTCATTCCACTGTAGCCAGCGGATTTTCTGCAATCAGTGTGAATCAGTGTCCAAGTTAACAGCCACACATCTCCGAGTCTGGAGACAGTCAGCACTGATGCCTCAGCTGCTCGCCAAGGCACGTTCCGCGTGTTTCCTACTTAACTAACACTTGCACAATTGATAGCCAAACATTCCTTCTGGAGCATTTACCATTTCCAAATATATTTATCTTTCAAGTAAATAAATTTTGTGTTAATTAATGACAGCTCACTGCTAAAATATTCACTTCATTCTTTTACCACCTCATGGCAGAGTTGTGCATACCACGCCAGCTGTCCTTCACAGCAAGTCTTAAAAATCTGAAGCCTTATTTGGTGCCTGCAGTGACCTTTTTACATTCCTGAATAAAGTTGGGGCTACACAACTCACAAATACAAGTCTTGTTAATAAAATGTCAGGTTTGTAGCAGTCAGGTTTGCGTAGATCTTTCAAAATGCAGCCTAATAGCTCAGGATTGTGTATGTGTGGTGGCACAGTTGCAGGAGAAGCAAAACATTCACAAAAAGCTGTCTTCTGTTCCAGCCACATAAACAGTTCACAATTCTAACCTTGGGGGAAAAATCGCCTCCCCCTTTAAACTCCAACAAACAGTCGATAGTTTCTTCATTCCTTAGGTGACCTCAAGTAAACCCAGAAATGCCTTAAAAAAATAACCAATCCCCAAATCTATACCAACATAAGCAAATAATAATAGCAGGAGATGGGGCTGAGGGGGGCAAAAAGGAGAAACAGCAGAATGGTGAGCAGATGTTTCCTAAATAAGACGTAAACAAGGAAAATGAGCAGTCAGATTTTCCTTTAACTTTATAGTGCAGTTTACAAATTCATTAAACAGGACTTCAGAGCAGGAGAGCCCTCACTGAGGAGTTGTTTAAGCTGAAACATTCTTGATTTCCTGCTTAGCTGACGCAGTTGACAAGATACTCTCTAGCGACATCACCGGCTGTTGAATAGTTAACATATCATATATCATATAAACCTGCACAGTTTAGATAGTTCCTGACCATTTGCGTGTAGGTAATGATTACTTACATATCTGCAAGCATGCTGAAAACTCTCTATAATCTAGTCAAGAAAAATAGCACTGATATTTAAAACTATCACTTTTGTATATATCTGATACGGATATTAAAGCTGTTTAGATTTCAATAATCTGTCTGCATAGTTGCCCAAAGCCATTTCTTTTCCGTCATTTAATGAAATTATGGTTGAAACTACCAGTTTTTGTGATGTTTGAAAGATCTGAGTGTAGGAAAGTTTGGTATCGCCTGTGTTCTCCCTGGAAAGCTATGTCTGGCCTTACTGAAGTCTTTAGCTCTTGTCATACTGTAAAAAACAATAATAATAAGAAGAATTCTACTATGAGACTAATTTTCCTCTACTTCCATGAAAGATCTTTAGCTGCATAAAACCGCTTGTTATCAATGAAAACTTTACCGTAAACCTCAGTAGATTTCTAATTGACTCAGTAGTGCACTTTTGTTACTGGGATAATACTAGACAGCTGGAAGTTGCCTAGTACACACACATTCTCATATACCTAGAAGGTGGAATAATCAGAATACTTTGAGATAATCACAAAGGAAATTTGGTAATTTGTCAGGAGGCCTGTTCTGCATTAAAAAGAAAATCCCCTGAAAATTCATACTATTGTATAAAATGATACAGGCCATTCCCAAAATACTGTCTGAGGATGTCTGTCTCTACCTCTTGAAATCACCGATGCAGCTATACTTTAATCTTAAAATAAGACTGTTAGCTTCAGCAAATTGCCCTCCTTTCCTAGTCCAATTGATGAACAACCCAAATCAGCTCAAAACAATGTCTATATCATAATATAATAACTACTACTTTGGATTAAATGGTCCAAAATATTTAAAATTAATATACTGTGTCTGATTAGAGTTTAAGAGATTTTTGAAGAAATTATAAGATTTTCTTTAAGAAATGTTTAATGGTGCAGTATATATCTTTTTATATCTTTTTGTATCCTTTGTATGTGCAATTTCTATGCACAGTTAAGGAAAATTTGCCTTGAATCTCTGCATATCCAACAGCAACATTTGTTGTATGGTTTGTAAATTCATTTGTTATGTTTGTAAGTCCTTTTTAATGCTTCTAATGCTCTTAAAAAATGTCATATCTCCCTTTTGGTATAAATACTTTTATGGTGTTGGCAGTCCCATTTTTCAGAAAAAAAGTATTGAAATCTTGTAAGGAATTAAAGTACACCTCTATAAAAATTCAAGATTCATAACGTTCAAAAAATAGCAAGCAGTGCAAGCTATTTCAAACTTACATAAACAAAGTAAGTGTGATTTGGGATATTATTGAAGCCCATAATTCAGATTCATTTTGTGAGCTAAGTTACATATTATGCAAAAAAATTTTTTTTTTTTTTTTTAACTTCTGTGCGGACAACAGTCTGTGTATGTTATCAATGAAAGTATCTTTCTTCCCATAGCAAGACTGGCCTTGTTCAGCTGAGATGATCTGTTCCCTTGATTCTTTCTCTCTTTTCCCTATGTAATATAACTGGCTTCTCTATACATACTTTTTTCAATAGGAGTGTTACTTGTTTACTTATCACTTTTTGCAAGTTGTCCTGACCAACTAAAAATCTTTCATAGCCATCAATGTCTGAATGACTAGTTTACTTGATAAAATTATTTCTACTGTCATCAACATAAGCTACAGGCTGAAATAGAGAGAGATTAAATCCCACGTGCACTGATCTGTTAGACAATTGCACATGATATATCCATGTTAGGTGATATCTTCCATAGGATCAGTTGTTGTGGCATGTCAGCTGTGAATTCTGCAAAGAATGAGGTTATGTAACATGTAAAAAAGATGATTCCTAGAAATTCACAACTTTTTGCATACCTCCTCACAACCGTGTGGTAAATTAATGCTCACTTTTACTTCTTTAACTCAGCAAAAGCTGAGCAAATAAAATAAGCTGTCACATTTTTCTTCCCTTTCAGTGTGAAATTGAAAACATTTCTTGAGCTAATAAACTCCAATCTAGAACTGCTGGTATATGCTTGACTTTTTCAAACTGTATACTTTAAAGCCCAGAAGCTAGATAAGCCAAAAGCTCATTCAGTGAAGTTACTGTGTTGGAAGAAGCATGTCTATCAAATGCTTGCTTTACAAATTTGAATAGATGTCATTGTTCTCAGTAATGTCACCCACTCCATGGCTGCAGGCATTGTCTGAACAGAGGGAATGTGAAGCATTCCGTATTTTATCCAAAGGCGCTCCGCGGCTGGGAAACCAGCCATTCTTTCTTTCGATCTTTTTCAAAATGGTGATGCAAGCAGTGCTGGGGAGACTGATTAGGTAGCTGGCCAGAGTGTTGAAAATCAAGCTGATGGTTTAGCTGCATGATCTTAAAAGTGTCTGAATCCAAGAGTAAGAGAAGAAAGATACCACGATAACTAAATGTTCTTGCCATTTTCAGAAAAACTAGGCCAGAAGACAATGTCAAAATTGTTGGGGACTACCAAGAATGACATATTTGGTATTTTTTTGTTTAGCAGTTGCAATGCAGATCCCGCAGAGGCTGACTGCTGTTTCTTCATGGTACGCTAAGTCAGTATGTCACAGACATCTGCGCCGTGCTGCAATCTGATTGTAAGTTGAACACCGACAGCCCGAATACATTCCTCGTCTTGCTTACATCAATACAATCTGGCCCCTTGTGTTTATTTCAGCATTGAGTGAATTCTTTTGGATATTTATAGGCCCTTCTGAGACTGTGTCAGTGGGGTGGGGAGTGAAGCTGCATTAGTAGTGGAGTGTGCCAGAGAGCTCTGCTGGCTGGCACAGCTCTGTGCAAAAGTTGTGGCCATGAACTGGCCTCGTATCTCTGTTAGCACAGCACAAATGTGGGATTTTTGTCTTTGGCCAATAGTAAGAGACCTCAGCCACAGACTGGAAGAAGAACTGAGATTCAAGGTTCTGTTTTTTTCTGCCCCAATTCTCCAGGAGGGAAGTAATCCCTTCTCTGACATTCTGACATATGATTCAGAGGTACTTCCAGGAGGTACTTAGGTAGTATTTTGTTTTGTTTTGTTTTGTTTTGTTTTGTTTTTGTTGCTGCTGCTGTTGTTTTTTTGCCTGGTGTTCTTGAGAAAAGGATTGGGAAGGAAAAAACAAATTATATGCAGGGGGCAAGACTTTGCTCTACCAAAGTCAAAGTGCGAGAGTACACAGCTGCACTTTGCAGCTCTTATCTGACTTGCCTGAAAAACCCTATAGCTCTCCCCTTCTTCGTGCATCCGTACTGGCAAATACCTTTAACAGAATGAGTAGAGTTTCTGTCAATGCCTCCAAACCTTCATGGCTCCATTACAATTGCTCAGGGATCCTTCAAGAGGCCTAAGGAAATTAGATGGACAGGAACTGAGTGTGAGTTTTTTAGGAAATGAAAGAATAGAAAAGTAATTTTGTAGGTTGGCTGAGTTCTTGATGAGATATTTAACACAGCTGTGATTTAATTGTATTGCTAATGGTGCATTAAGGTATTTAAATGATCTGGTAGGATTCTTGTGGTTATTATTTAAATCAAACTGAATGAAATGTAATAGATGCCATTAAAAATCTCTATCTTTATTTTGGAGAGGATTAGTAGCATTTTGCATGTATCTAGTAAAAGGCATTGGTCCTGTTCCTTTTATTCAAGAACACTCACATAGGCACTTTGGCTAGATGAAATACCCCTAAGATGGTCATAAATTATTTATCTTCTCATTTTCTGTTCTTGACAGGGCTTAGCTTAGGCACAGTGTCATACAATACTGCTTTTGGGTGCAACACTGTTGTGCTTTCCAGTCAGGGACTTCCTTTTGGATTAGAAGTTACCGTGTCTTGGCCCATGTAATAAACGAAATCAGACCCATCACAGGCATCATATAAATACCTCCATGCATATCCTGGACCATCTCGTGTTCAGCAGTGACACCACTGTGCTTTTTAACTATCCAGTATTAAATTCTAATATGTTCAGCAGCCAGGCTGAGCCTTTAGAATGGTGAAGTGGATGGCAGCCTTGCTGTTCAGAAGGGATATACCACTGGGCTACACAGGAACATATGACAACATACTCATTGAGTGCAGATGTTTAATCCTTTGATTCCTGTAATGCAAAATGAGCTCCTAGAGTTTTGTCTCCTGACTACCTGCTGTAATAATCTTTATGAATCCATGTAAGAATAGAACAAATGATGTTCATACTTAAATCTGTTCCTCTGTCTCTAGAGGGACACCAGCAACAGATAAGATTCTTTGTGTCTCACAATTAAAGGTAATTATAACCAGTTAAATAAAAACTTCCATCTCACATAACTAGAAAAAAATAAATGTAGAAGGTGTAGTTTCGGTTTCTATTATTTTGTTTCCCTGTATCACTATAGTTGCCATTTGAGCACAGCAGTGTTAGGCTAGTGTAAAGATGTCAAATAGAAACTTGGAACATAAGTATTTTAAGAAGATTTGTTGGTTTTAACTCATTTGGTCATTTTTGTTTAGGCAGTAACAAGAAACTGCTTGCTTTAGCAACGCTAAATATTTTTAATCACAAAACATAATTTCTATATCTTTGCCGTTTAACCTCTGATGTTCCAAATAGTTTTTCATCTTCTGGTTAGATTGTTTCACATCTTAATATCTCTTTTGGAGAGTTTTCGTCTTGTTGATTTGCACTGTGGTACTAACTCTGCTCATTTTTGTGCCCTGATGGAAACAACGTCGTAGTCATTAAGGGAGGATACATATAATTTAGAAGTCCAAAGTATAGATGTCTGCAGCTGGGTGGCTCTTTCTGCATTGTCTTTAAAGTGCATGAAAAGGAAGAGACATTTTAGAAATCTTTACCTCAAAAATATTTTAGACATTTCCTTAAAGAAAAGAGGCGAGTCCTATGCTCTACTGTGTTTACTAGATACCTATTCACCTTTAAGCATGGGAAACTGGACTCTACACCCTGTATTGTAAAAGTTAATGAATCTTATCAAAAGAAGTGCTTGCAAATCATGGAGATGATAAGAATAATCTGCAAGGGTGTTATGTGATACTAAATTGCAAATTATATAGGAGCATGATTAGGCAATGTGTATGTTTCAGAATGCTGCCCAGTGAGACACTTTGCACAGCTGAGCCGGAACGTTCATGTAGATGTTGAGATGATCAAAAGAGAGAGGCACTGATGAAAATGACGTTAAGTCATGATGCCAGCAATTCACCATCACAGGATATCTTTTAAACACATATATGTTTTATAAGACAATAAGCAGGTATCTGCTGGCTGTGAAATACTGAATTGAAGACTAATGAAAAAAAAAAAAAGGTTCACAAAACAGAATAGGTGGGTTGAAATAATGAAAGAAAACAGGGGTTGCCCTTGGAAAACCCAGAGTTTTCCAGGAGAAGTTGGGTTCCTACCGGGCCAGACACTGAATTATCATAGTATGAGACAGTGCCCATCTCAAATATTTTCCTCAATTTCAAACTAATCTTACCATGCATAAATTTACAGATAAATTGATTGGAATCAAAACCAAAATTCTACAACTCCATGGGATTTATTCAGGAGCCAACTTTTCTCTTTCCTCTTGTTTGATAGCTCCCCTATCGATTATTTCATTTACTTCTTTCCTAGAGCTACCTGTGTGTAATTATGGCAAAGGCTGCTCAGGAATGTACTTTTTGGAGGTCAGAATATGGAGTATCACCACAGCTTAAGAGTGGGAGCTTGATCTCTGAATCAGTGATCATCAAACAGGACGTCTCACTAGTCATTCATGAGCTGCTCTTTGATATAATTATCCTGAGTTCTACTTTAAAAGAGTAGAGCTTCTACTCCAATTCATTATATTAAGAGAATTAAAGAACTGCAGGTAACCTGGAGCACCACGTCATGCGTAGAAGGGAGATATTCCGGCTCCCTGCTACTTGCTGCCAGTGAACGGAGAATAAAATGTGAAACCTGCTATCTTCTTTCCAAGATATTCCTTTCCACCAAAAGTTATTATATGAGTAGTAACCAATTATGAAGACAGTTTTGGATTTTTGGAGTCTCTGTGACTCAGATCTGTTTCTTAAGTATGAAGAATCGTATGCATTTACAACTGATATCAGTTAATCAGAAAAGCCTTTATAGAATTGTAATTCACTGAGAACTCAGTAAGGATCAATAAGGTGCAAAGTCAGAAAGCAAGTTTTGTCTCTGACAAATTATTCATTAGACAAAAGTACAAAATCAGAGTCCCAAAGTGTTAAGGATACACCTCACAAAATTACAATGCAAACACATTTTAATGGCAAATCCTACCAATGCGTATATTAGTGTATTAATATGTTTGAAATTACATAATTTCACTTAGAAGGGTTTTATTTAAAGAATTTCAATCAAATTCAGATTTTTCTAATTAAGTCAGACACCTGATTTTTATGCAGCTCTTGCATGGTATAATATAGGTCCTGTGTGGTATACTATAGGCCCACTGAAGCAAATGGTAATCTCCTATTTAACTTTGTGGGAAAGTATCCGTCAGTAACTGAATTATTAAGCTCTTCATAATCAGATTTCTGTCCTTAAAATTAAGATTCAACTCTTTCTGGAAAAACACAGAAACGCATGTAAAAATTTACTTAAATGATTTAAGACAAGGCTTTAAATATATTTCTATTCACATTTCACAGTAGAAGAATGAAATTCAGTACTTTAGTAGATGATATGTGATGGGATGGATATGTCCCCTATAGCCTGTTAGTGCGTAAGTGGGCCAACTGTACCAGGGAAAGCTTTATTCTATCCTTTTTTTTTATACTATTTTATACTATTTTTATACTATACTTTTTTTTTTTTTTTTTTTTTTTTTTTTTTTTTTTTTTTTTTTAACACTTCTTAACACTGTTTATGATACAGCAAAAAATATGCAGGACCAGATCCCAGACACCCAGAACTCTGTGGCCATCAGTGGTGTTATGCATTGCATATGAGGAGTTAGTGCATTGCATGCATGTGGTTAGTGCATCAGTGGTGTTAGTGAAGAAACTACCACCACCACTGATGCACTAACCCCTCGTACTATGTAACTAATTGTGAGACAATTTCCTCCTACTTCTTCCTGACTTTTCCTGAAACCATGCAATAGAGTGAAGTGCTGTTTTTAACTACTTTTTAGTCCATCTCCTTTAATTTGTTAATCACTTATTCACACCAGGACATAAAATGGGCTTTGTGTTTGAATCACCAGGAAGGTCAGGCAGAGCACTATTTGTAGCTGTTATTGGTGGTACCTACAAAATCATGTCTGCTAAATGTCAGAAAGGCTTAAGGATACTTCCCAAATTCGCCTCAGGTTTGTCTCCCATGTCCATGAGGACTTGGAGTTTTAACTTCTATATCATCAGTTCCTTGCTATTCCTCTGTCTCAACCATCCTTCTTTAAAAACTGCTACAGTCCTGAATTAGGCCATTATTTCATCCTTGAAAATCAGTTTCCATTTACCCAGTTCACCACTTTTTGAAACCGCAGTAACTCATGATTGCTGGGGCCAGAGAGAAATTATCAGGGAGATGTGTAATGCACTCAGCTAGTGTATAAGGATAAAGTATAAAATTTAAGTTATAAATGAAATTGACAAGCATTATTTTTTTTCCCATTTAGCTTTATTAATAGTGCAATATTTTATTGCCTGTCCATAAAAGTATTTATTGTCATTGTGTTTGACTGTAATTTGGTTTCATAATTCAGTTGGGTTTTTATATTTTTTATTTCCCTGTGTCCTTTCTATGCAGATTATTGCCACAGGTGATTCCTGTAGCAAGTGTGTGGTCTTCCAGGAACAGACATGCAGATTGACATTAGTCTGAAGAAGCAAAATCTTAACTGTAGACTTATTTCTAAGCATGTGAATATGTGACTGGAATCAATAGCAGTACAGTTTGTCCTTTAAGGGTGACTGATAAAAACTGTATGTGATTTTTGGTTGTAGGCATATAAAGATTTATTTGGTGACATTAACCAGCAACATCTTGAAAGCAGAAAGAATATTTGTGTGCTTTAAATTAGGTACCTGCTGGTCACAAGCAATATTCAGGATCTTGCAGAATCATGGCCTGTATTTATATATTATGTATTAGAATGCGTTCAGAGAAATATAGTGAGAGTGATCACAAGCAAGAAAAAGCTTTCACAAAGAGATAGGAAAGATGAAACAGTTTAGTTTAGAAATGAGAGAAATAAGAGCAAGAATATCAAAAGTATATAAAATAGTAGACAAATTGAAAGGTAGAATGAGAATGTCTCTTTTCTCTGACAAATAGTGTAACAACGGTGAAGAGTAAGAAAAAAATGACAAGCTGGAAAATAGTATAAGGAAACACTGTTTCCCAAGTTGTAAATAAATGGTGGAGGAAATGAGGCCAGTAACTCTAGGAAGATTCTGAGCAAGACTCAATATTTACATGGATAACAATGGTACCTGAAACTATAACAAAAAAAAAAAAGCAAAAAGGTTAAGAGTAGTTATCAAAATGACCATTAAACCTTGTATTCTGCGCCTTAACTCAGTCTAAATGAGAATGGCACTGCTATACAAAATCAGATGATATTTGACAGAAAGAGAGATTTTATCATCACACTTGTGTGATAGATAGGTCTTGGACCACCATCTCAGTTATCTGGTGATGACCAGATATGTCCAAGACAGTATTAATGATTAGATAGAGCTGCAGTCTTCTATTTTGTAGGGCTAATCTAGTATGGTAGTTTCAGTTTTTCTGTGTACTTATTTGATATCCTTTAAAAGATATCAATTAAACATTCAGTGTAGTATCACTTGGTAGCTTTCAGTTTGGTTAGTACAACAGGTTGAGCACTGGAGGGATTTCATTCTAATATTAAAAATAAGAAGAAAAAAAAAAGAGAGAAAAAGATAAAAAATGTTTGATCTTTATTTATTTTTTTCAGTTCCTTGTTATAATATCTCCTCCGCTGTGATAAATTGGTCTTCTCATTTAATATTTTTCAGCTTGAGAGACTCATTATTGAATATATTTTTATTTTTTCACCCCTTGAATTTCTATTGGTTTTAATGTTCTTTCTTTTAAGATGGAAAATTGTTTACTATTTTCAAATTATCTTCCTAAATGGACTCTGGTATTTTTGGAGTATCTTTTATCTTTATAATCATCATTCTAAAGAGAACAGAGAGAGATGATGGAATCCTTAATGACCTAAGCCTAGAGCAGAAGTAGCATTGTGGAACTCCTCTTCTGCGGCTTAAGCACTAGGACAGCAGAGACAACAATGTGGCCTGATGTTAATGATGCTACATTATTGCTGAAATCTTTTTCCTGAAAATCACAGGGTTTTTTTTAATGACTCAGGGCAGGTACCCCAAATGCCCCAATTACCAAAATTGTCATTTAGGTGTATCTCTTTTCCTTGTTTTGTGGCTTCCATTGTGGATTATAGAAGTTAACATTTTGCTTGGCCTGGCATGCCTAGGATGTAAGGTCAGTTTCACTTCTCAGAAAAGGCCACATGCTCAACATTCATCTTAATTGCTTAATGTCATATTTCCACTTAATTACAGGAAATGTCACTTGGTATATTGATGGCAAAATGAATATGGGCCATGTAAATGACATTGTACATTTTTACAATGAGAGAGAAAATGATTAATTATGAGATGGAATAAATTAACTCTTGCATTGAGTGCTTCTAAGTGCTGTTAGGAGGTGGAGGTAGGAGGTGCTTCCAGTTTAATCCCTTCTGTAGAGGAAATTAGAGTCGAATTATATTAAAGAGCAAAGAGCAAAAATGGTCTCTGTGGCCTAGGAGAGCATATAATGGTATCTAACATTTATAGACACACTCCATGTCATCCTGAAGTTTATATGCCATAAAGATCACTACATTTATCACTACACTGGTTATATCTGAGATCAAGTAGCATCACATTATACTCCTTCGCAAATTTTATTAGAAAGTATGAATTCAGTTGTGACAAGCATAAACCATCTGGAGCATGTGCACAGGATGAGGCATATAGCTAAGAGGAACTGCAAAGGTTTGCATGAAGTAGAACCTGCAAATTGATGACTGTAGATCAGATGGAAAATTTCTGGAAAATTGATTGTAAGTATGAGTCTATTCCGTTTTACAGATTAAGATATATTTTGGAAAGAAAAAATGTCTTAATATATATTGCTGCTTGAAACAGCACGTCAAAAGCTTTCAACGTTTCCCTTTCAAATAAATATAGTTCTTCAGGCAGAGGAAATACCAAAACTGAGGCATCATGTATTCTGGTGGAAAGGAAAGGGGGACAGAGAAGGCATGTTGGATCAGCAGAATGTTAGATTTTAAGTGTGCCAGTAAAGGAGAGGCCAAATGGCAGAAAAAATAGGTTGAAGCTAATTATTAGATATTCAGAGTGAGGACAGACCTTGCTTTTATTTATTTTTGGTGAATTTTTTGCAATAGAGATAATTTTCATTCCCACAGAGAATGTAAAGAGATTTTAAAATCTCAACATATGTCACAAAACATAATTTGTTCTTCCAGACAGCTGTGCCACCAGCCAAGATTAAATCTTTTCACATTCCTCCTCCTGCTGCATCCCTCATGCTTTCCCTTTCTCTTCTTCATTCCTGTATACCTTTCCCTCCCCCTTTCACGGGAATCAAAATGCTGCTAACTCTGCTGGCATCACAAAGTCAGTAGAAATAAGCATAAGTCACTAATAAATGTTACATCCCAAAGCTACAACATGAGGAAGATGGCCTCCTTCCCAGAAGCTGTGCGCTGAATATTTAAATTTGTTTGCAAACCGGCACTGAACGCGGCGTTGTCAGCCAGGGCACGTCGCTAAGCGCAAGTGGTACAGACTGCAGTTAATTAGGAAGTTTGGTTTGCTGGTCTGACTCCCACAACTTTCTTCTAATAAAATATCTTTCATGTACGTAGCAGGAAACAAAATGTTTCACAAAGAAGCTTTGTGTACATGTTTAGCTGTTCTCTACAGTGTCACCAGTTCAAACTCTTCTGAATAAGAACAAATCCATGCTAGGGTCATCAGGCAAGGGGGTTTGAATTTCTTTATGACATCTCACTATTACCTAAAGATTTCCTCTTGAGTGAATGTTTTCTCTAGTGTGTTTAATGCATTCTTGTATAAAATCTCTTTCTCTCACATGCACACATACACGCACTAGTTTTAGGTAGTTGGTATCGTGAATAAATTGTTAATGTCTTGTGCATACTATAGAGAAATTGAGATTTTTTTTAAAATCACTTTATGTAAATAAGCTAGTAGGAAAATGATTATTAATCCTGTAAAAAATTTGGCAGCCAACTATTTAGTTGTCAAGTATTAATAAAAGACTAAATATTTTTGTTTCATGCGAAGTACTAAACCTGTGAAATACAACTTGCTCATCATTTTGGAAGGTTCTTTTTGACCGCTGTATCAATGCCTTTGTCCTAATTTGCTTTCCTCACGTAACCCAAAATAAATGATATTCAGCTTCAATGAAGTCAGTGAAACTATGCAGATATAAAAGTGATGGGAGAAGAAAAATTAAACATTTTAAAACAGTCTTCTTACAGTATCCTGGTAAAGGGGAAATTAGTAACTCTAGTCTGTTAATCATTTGTCAAAGTCTGATATTATATAAGGTTTTGCAGCTGGAGTCTACTGTCCAGACAAGGATAATCAGCAAATCTAAGTTTATAAATTGTTGACTGGAGACAATGGTGCAGAGATAACCCTGGAGAGGTTGTGAAAGACTTCATTGGAGTTTATTTGCATTGCAATTCTGCTGGAAGTCACAGAAGCTTGGCTTCCTACCTAGTTACAGCCATTTATTTTTGATATGCCCCAAAGCATCTATGACACTTATCAAAATAAAACGATGTCTAGTCTGTTGATTCATGTAGCTTATGAAACCTATGAGATAGATAAAAAAAAAAAAATTACAGTGTTTTAGGAGGGAATTTCTTCAGCTTCCAGTGTCCAGTCAGTGTTGTAGTTTAATGGGCTGTTGTTTTCATATATATAATTTTCTTTATACCATTTTATTACTGCCAACAGCATATACTTGCTTGTAATCTAAAAAAAAGAAAAATCCACCTTGTTAATCCGTGTTATATACTTTTTTAAATTACATATAGTATGTCTGCATACCTTTATTCAAAATGTTCTATTTTTTTGCATTGTGTCATTAACTCTATGTGTAAGAATTTCCTTTTCATCTCATTTTTTGTGGCAAATACTTCTTCTGCAATTTTGGATGTGAGCCAAGCATGTTAGAGTGAAAATTGGAGCTATTCACTCCTCAAGCCTGCCAATATTCACACAACAGGGAATATTAGTTTATAAATTACCCTAGGGAGGAATGCCAGTCACAGAAAGCTCAGAAGATCCACAGGAGCCAAATCACACCTTTCTGATATTTCACTTCTATGAGCATTTACATTCAAATGTAAACAGTATTTACATTCAGAGCTGTATTCAGAATTATAAAAGACTGCTCTAGCTCACGCTTCTTGGTGAAATAGGTCTGTTTGATATGTCTATTTCTTACTGGATAGCTTATATGGTATTTTATTGGGGAAAAATATCTGGTGGGAGATAAGCCAATCTACCTAATTATTCCTGACATATTACCTATCAGAATATAAGTGTCAGCCAAGGAGCCTCTCTTATGCAGTTTGTTTTTGTTGCTGGCAATTTAGTTTGTGTCTTGCAAAGAAACAGAATTTGAACTGGTGAGCATTTTGAAATGTTGAGTCTTAGCCCCAGAAACCAACAATATGATAATGCCATGGTGCAGACGATCCAGTTCGGATAGTATAGGCGGTATTGGGGTATGTAAAGGGTTAGGAAACTGAACCCTCAAAAATGAAGAGTGTTGAACTGGAAGCATATATTTCAAAATCGCTTCAGTGAGCATATCACCTTCTCAATCACTGCCATTATATCAGCAGAGAATCAGCTCTGGAAGAACTGATTGATCAGAATCATGCTGCCAATTTCTAATTCTCGTTTAATGCCTTTGTGTTTCCTATATGCAGTGTTGTTATTGTACTTTGCAAGGTAATTTGCTTAATGACCTATTTTGTTCCTAGTGAATATGCTAGAAACGCAGTTATTTACTCACAGGTTTCAGGTCCACCATATATTGCAAGTGTTCCGGACACTTCACAGCGAAAAGAAATGATACCAACCATGAACCAAAGGCCTTACGGTGTAATTAGATTTCTAATTAGAGGATAAGATATAAACTCATCCATTTGCATGAAATTTATTTGTCCAAGGTTTCCTAAGTGTTTGGTGTTTTCTGACCTTGAGTACTTCAAAATGAATTTAAACTTTAATTCAGGTGAACTTTGCTCATTTATGCCCACTTAGTTTTTTTGTTCTGGACCTCTTTACATGCAGAAAGCAACTGAAGTGTAATTACTGCCAAAGAGGAATCACACCAGCAGAATTGCAGATGCCCCTTCTTGTGTCCACACAGTAAGGGCTAGCAACATTTACACATCTGTAGGGGAAAAAAAGTGAAGGAACAGTTCTGGGAGGAGTGGATCAACATGGATTTGTGGTCATCTTTGTGGAATAAAAAGAGCTGACAGGACGGAAAATGGCATTATAAAAAATAAATAGAAAGGAGAGGAACTGGATTGTGACTGGAAGGTAATGTCAAGAAGACTTAAAGATGACCTGGGAGAAGGGCTTGAGGATGGGGGGTAGAATATGGTGAGACACCTGTGAAAGGAGGATGTTCCTTGATCCAATGATGATCAAATGATCTTTTTTGGATCAATGATGATCTAATGACATTGGATCTTTAGAAATCTTTAACTATAACTTAGCTTTATTTGAAGTCGACCAGTTCACTCGCATTGGTTTGCATGCCTTGCCATCTGCTCATGGATACTCTTTCCACTCAGCTCTAGCCTCCGCTTGCCTCTGCTCCTCCTGTCTCCTTGGGGGCAGCAGCCCAGGATTGTTGCCAGGAGGAATGAGGAGCACTAGCTCTCTGTCCCCGCTCTCTATTGCCTGCACTAGCCCCAGAGCCTTCCAAGGGCCAGGGGACACCCAGCGCTCCCGCAGCACCAGGATGCAATTTCCCACCCTTGAAACCTGGCCCCAGCCGTGGGACACGCAGAAGGCACAGCAGAGCCCTGGGGACACGCAGGATGTGTGCAGGACCTCGCGCTCTAGAGAAAAACATTTTCCACATTCCCTATGGAGGACTTTCATTTATGTTGAGATAAAAATCTCTTCAATTGTTTCTGAATGACTGGTTTCCCTCTTGGACCCAAATCAGGACTTTTGTGAGACAGAGGTAGGGATAAGTGGCCAGCACTCAGCAGCTGCTCCTTGTCACGACTAAGGACACTGAGATAAGAACATCTAAAAGGAAGGCTTCTGTTCTCCCCAATATGGGACTGATTACACAGAGATGCAGGGCGGGCATGGGGGAGACTAGAGAGCCACAGAGGGGGCTGTGAAATCGCAAGATCCCAGGTACATCACACCCTGCAGGAATTTATCCACCAGCCTTCCCAACACCTCTGTAAATGGAGCTGCAGTTGTAATATTTCTTTTTGTTTGTTTGTTTTCAGGTTAACTGTGTACCTTAATATTAAAACAGGTTGAAAGCAAAGCGGGAAAGGAATGGAAAAGTCTACCAATATTGGCCTTATTATACTTTTTTTTTTTTCCCAGCTTGACAAAATTCTGGAAAACAAGATTTTATCAAAATCTTAACGGTCCCAAGTGTTTGAGCAGCTCTTTAGCAGATTAGCAAATGAAACCAAAGAACTTTGAAGACTATAGTTTTCCTGTTTTTGTTTTTACTTCTTAATTTTGAGATATGTGACATTTCAGGAGATGAGATCTGTTTATGTTACTTCTTATTTTGTAATGCCTAGTTGGAAAAAAAAAAAAAAAGGCTGAAAATAACTATTGTAAGTAGAAACCTTGGCCTTCACTGGGTTTATTTTTTCTTTGATAGAAGTCAATGGAAAACTCATATCAATGTCAATGCTTCAGGGTTTTTTTGTTGCATTTATCATGCTCAGATAGACAGGTGATAGATAGAGAGCTACACATGCCTAGAATATTTTTCCTTGAAAAAAGTGACAGATATTAACAGACACTATTACAGCAACAAAATACTTCCACTCTGATTTCCAAAAAATCTTGATGGACTCCATTAATCATGAATGCATAACATGAAATTATAATTTACAGTATAAACATTTTTAGACTTTTTTTTCTGAGATTTTTATTCCTTTTCCTTTTAGAATTTAAATGATCAGCACAGATTGATGGAGTTTAAAAAGTAAAAGCATTCATAGAGGGAAGAAAAGGATCAGCCCTACATTCTGTATTAAACTAACATAGATAAACTTACGTTTAATTTAGAACCACCCATTTGAAACAATCTATTTGAGTAAATAAATAAATAAATAAATAAATGGATTAATTATCTCCATAGTCAAAATAGGGGCTTAAATCCATCTGGTATAGGATCCATAAGTGATCCCATTTTCTAACAGTTACTTTAAAGTGCATGCCCTAGACGAAAATACCCTTCATATCTCATGAGCCATCTCATGCAGAACGTCATCTCCCAAAAGCTGAATACAGAAGTAATTTAAAATCTGCAGCCAGTCCATTGTATGATGATTCACCCTGGAGGCAGCACAGCCCCTCTGAACTGCCGGCTCATCGCTGCTTCCCGTCCCATGTCTGGATGCAGGTGCTCCCCTTCCCTGAGCCACAGTGGCATGGGCAGGATTTGAGGGAGCCTTTCCATGCACTCACAGGCAGTGTTGGTCCTAGCTGCCATTCTGAGTTAAGTAAAACAATCCAAGAGCATCTCAGGTAGCTGGAGGTTACACGGCTTTCCTGGAAAACCTGGACGTTTGCCCAGCAGGCTTTGAAGCGTCTCCTGGCGTGACCCTGGATGCCAAGTTCAAAACCCAGCGCCAGTCTTCCACAGCACCCGCCAGCTGAGCAGACGGCAGCGCTGACACTATGGCCAAAGTACATAATGCACCAGATCCTCATCCTATGTAAATAGGGAAACAATTACAATGCAGCCATGCCAGTGACTCTAACGAAGGCTCTGGGCCAAGAACTCAAAGGGCCTGTCTACATGGCTCTCGCCAGTGGTGTATTACAGGTCACTGAGCTAGTTTCACGTAATCTGGTGTAGGACTCATTGAGATTTCATATTGTGATTTTAACTTGGATCCCAAAAGCTACTCAAATGGCCAGTTAACTTGGCTAAAACCCAGCGTGGTTACTACTACGTATGTACTGATATGTACTGGTCTGGTGTTAAAGTGGTCTGCAAAACTGGGTGTGATATGGCACCCAAAGTCACACAGATTTACCCGGTGACAGCAACACTTAGTAACGCTATGTTCAACACGTTCTTTGTTGTTGTTGTTGTTGTAGTTTTTTCAGTTATGCCTGAACAAGAGGATCCATAGATAGAACAAGTTGGTTAATGACCTCCCACGCTGTCTTCTTACACAGCAAAATGAGCTGAGGGAAATACCAGGATACTGCGGGGAAAATTACGTTATAAGTGTTTGATAAGCAAGAGTTGTAAATGTTGAGGGGTTTCAAAATGGCAGCTTTCACGAGCAACTAGTGACAAATATGACTACCCCAATTTCCTCCTATACAGGATGTTTCTGTAAGTCAATGTGGAAGAAAGACTTTTTTTAAAGTTTGTCTTTTGGTCCCTTGAGAGGGAGCAATCCAGTGGGTTTATTTGTTTTATTAGGTTCACTGCTGCTTAAAAGAAGACAAAATGTGGCAAGCAGCTCATTAAGGGAGAGAGATTAGATCTGTGTTAATATGCAAATACTAATCCATTAGGACCCTGCTCGTACACCAATCAATCAATTAACTCGTCTGTCTCTGTATTGTTCATTATTTGAAAAATGCTTTTAATCATTTTGCTATGCATTAATTAATAGCATGCTTATTTGAAAAGAAAAAAAGGAATTTTGCACTCCTTGGGGCTTACATGTACAAATATTTAATATTCAGCTATGATTCTGTGATTAAGATGTATCATATAGCCAAAGATAACACAGGGATTTACAGAAGCTGAGATACAGGGCAATTTCATTTTATATCAACTATTTCGTATATATCTTTCCTAAAGCACTTTACAAGTAAGCCATTTTATGTAATAGATACATACAAAAGAAATTCAGCATTGTGGAAAGAGACAGAAGTCGAAGGGATAAAATATTTTTTCCCACTGGTATTTCAGAGGCATCTGTGGGCCAAAATAAGCCTGAGGCATATGCACACAGCCCGACTGACTTCAAAAGACATTCTACAGCAGATGTGATTTGGGCGTCTCAATTAAAGGAGATGGCAATAGACAGTATAACTATTCTGCGTAGAACCAAGTGTTCTCAACAAAAGTGATTTTCTATTAAAAAAAAAAAGAGAAATAAAATGTGAAGCAAATGAGTCACAATAAGGAGAAGAGAATTTGCGACTGCACAAGAGCTTTGCAACGGGATGGACAATTTGGGATTGATACGGGAGTGTATGGCTGGAACTGAGGGCAGGAGAAGACGAGCTTTGTGAATATCCTCGCAGACAGGCGCCGTTATTTTACAAATGTCGTATGCTGGAGAGTGGGAGCACTGCGGAGAAGGAAGTGCAGCAGTCAAGGTGAGAGGAGAGTGATATACAGGAGGACTGAAATGAGGGTGACAGTTGCGGAGGATGTCAGAGACAGATTGATAGAGACAGGAAAAATAGGAGCTGAGGAAAGTTCAGGATCAAGGATAAAAACAAGACGAACAAAATGCAAAGTTGAATTTGGAAAGCAAGTTAGGAGTGACTGAGTGCGGGAAAAGGCTATTTCTCTGCCATGCACAGGGTGCCTGGTTTCTCTCCTTCACAAACACATGGCTTTTACTCAGGTAAGTTATCCAAATTTCAAAAAAAATAATTTCTTTCATATATACTGTTGTCTTCAGAGAAAAATCTGTGCCTGCATGTTGGCTCCCAGAAATAGCCCTTTGCAGGCTCAGACTTCAGCCTGATCTACGTGCTAAGTTTTCAGTCACCACAGGCCTGACCCTGCACTTAGTTTCAGAGCAACTTTGATGGGAAATGAAGGGTTCCTCCTTTCCTTGCAGCCTTTCCCATGCAAGCATTACCTGCATGACCTCTGCATTAACACAAAGAGAAACACGTCTCTTGGAGTCTTGGCATTTTCTACCTATTTTGTCCTCAATGATTTAGTCCAAGGAGTCTAGGAAAGCCCTAGTCCCTGCCGTATGGACTGCTAATCCGTGCTACGTGTGACTCACCGAGCTCACATGGCAAAGGGTTTATTCACTTGAAATCCTCAAGCTTTTATGGTAACAGAAGGAAAATGACTGATCCCTCACTTAAAGGGTTGTTTGCCAAAATGTTACTGTACTAAGGATTTCAAGGTATATGACTATTTCCCTAGATATAGCATCAAGTTATATTTTTCTAGTGGATTTGTGCTGAGAAATGCAGAGCTGAAATGTTATCTGTAGTTGTGGAGAAACTCTTATTATCATATTGTTTCAGATAATTCTTTTTTTTTTTTCTCAGAATTTTGTGTGTTTTGTTTATATAGTTTATTTTGGGATACTACTTGAGAATCTGTTCAAAAGCAGCATGGACTAGTGAAATATGCAAAGGGCAGGACCTCACCATTTATAACTCTAATCTTGAAGCTAATTCACTATTTATTTTCTCTTGATAATATTAATACATATTTTTATTTCCCTGTGACACTCTTTGTAGACATAGGAACATCAGCTTGTCCCTTTGCTGGGAAATGTTTGTTTGGAAGAGCCTGAAAACTGACTCCAAAACGACGGTGTGTAAGTGTAGAGAAAAGATTTGCTCAAGGTCACCCTACAGGTAACTGGCAAACCTGGGAATAGATAAATACTAGGAAAAGTTGACTGAACACTGTGGAAATGCCAGAGCCCAAAGCATATGCTTTAATTTGAGAGGATTATTAGATGGGTAAAATAGACCTAGATGAGTAATTAAATCTGTGCTCTAACCAACTCTATGCCCTGCAACACAATATACCAGGCTTGGGGGAAAAATGGTGATATCGAATAGATCATTATCTGGCTGCTGTTGGACAGGGGCTGACTGTGGAGTAGTTCCTGAGCAGATGTGCTGACTGCAAGTGCAGCCACTAGAGAAGACGGAATTCCCCGCACTACGTTTGTGTGCTCCATTACTGCTCTCATAAAAGACAAAAGAGCTCGCTAGCAAGAGCTAGCTACAGCATATGTGAGTATTTGCTGGTGAGAAATTGTTACAACTCATTAACTTGTTTTTGGAAAGTTTCATAGGCTTTCATGGGAAGGGGGAAGGAGAAAAATATACTTTTTTTCAGATTAAAATACTAGAAATTGAATATTTTGTGTAAAAATCAATATTACAAGAACATAAAACAGTTTTACTTTTAAAAAAGATTTCATCTGAAGATGTTCTATCATCAGCTCTATTTTTGCACATTATGTAAGCATTGTGTCATTCCCAGTTGTAGGAAGCAGAGCTCATTAGCTGCAGCATGTAGAGTAAGTGCCTAAGTCCTCCTGAGATGCATCGTGCTAATGTGATGGGGAGTGGCTGCAAGATTCAGGAATCATTTCATTTATTAAAGTCATCACTCACTCTCTGACAGGAAGGACAAACAAGTTATTTGGGCAATAGCCCAGGACTTGAAAGGTCTGGCACTCACTTCTTATTCTACCTCAATGCTGCTGGGCCATAGGCAGAAATTCTCAGAAGCATTTTGATGCTGATCTGTTCTTATTTTAACTTATTGACTGGGAATTTCAACATTTCCCTTCTTCACATGGAATATTGCTTGGAAAAAGCACGTGAAGCTTGTGGAGATGTACAGCCAGGAAAGCTGGCAAAACATGCAAGATTCTGTTGCTAAGGCATATTAAGCAGGAATTCTGTGGGTAGAGCAGATGTTGTATCCAACAATATTCCAAGTGCTGGTGGATACAGAGGAAATGAATAAATTGGAACTCATTCATCTCAGTACCGTTTAAAAGATTTGGACAATAAGTTCTCACTGGGATAGGACAAAAATCAGTAATGGAAGTTTTATTTTCAAGATCTCAAACAGGAAATTCCAAACAATGGAAAGTTTAAAACATTAAATCTAGCACCAAGACTATGACTATATTTCCTTTCATACATATTTGTTTAGATATAAAAGGAGTGAAAAATATTTATGGACTTTTCTTCATTGGTAAAGGCAACATTTTTTAAAAAATCTTAAGCATCTGGTCATGGATATGTTTATACATAGTTGAGGCCAGATAGACTGCAGATTTTATAGGTTTGTATATGGAAATACAGCAATTGCATAGTTATCTGTGACTCTGTCCTGCATTCTTAGGAAGAGAGAACTGCAGAACTAAGCACTTCTGACACTTGAAAAATTCACCAAGAGATATTTCCCCTAACCCTGTGATTAGTTCTATCTGTGCCTATAAACATACTGTAAATCATTATGGTATGGGAAGTTTTCTCCTTGCATTGATTGCAGATAACAGATGACATTTTAAACCAGAGAAAAATGAAGTCCTCCTGCTCCTGACATTTCCACCACTTCTTTTCTTTACTAATTTCCAATGTCAGAGACAGTTTGTGCCAAAGTGCTAAAGTGTTGCTTCCATAGATTTGCAAAGTGAATTAAGCTATCCATCCATCTTCTCTGAAGAGAGTATTGATATGCTCCTAGCTGTGTGTGAGAGATGAGAGAAATAGCTTTTCAGAGGCATGGTATTGGTGATTATATTTAAGTAGTAATGGTTAGTCTGCTGTTTTTCAAAGAGTTTGCATTCTGTCATAGATTTGAGCTTTCTCTCTCTGGCAAAGCTGTGATTCTCTCTTCAAAACTAAGAGATGAGCTGGCTAGTTGCCAGCTGCAACTGGTGTTGCCTTGTGCCCAAACTCCATCCCCATCCTCCTTGCTTTATCTTCCAAATCTGCGTGGCTGGATCATGGCCAGAATTAGTCAGAGAAATTTGGAAATATGCTAGTGAAAGGCATGCAGAGAACCAAAGGCCTTTCCAGTCACCTTAGATATATTGTCCCCAGGAAATTTCTCTCCAGCATATTTTTATCTACCAGATCCACTATGCTTCATGACTCACTCATAAGAAATATGAAGGCCACAACAAAAAACATCTCTCTGGACTGTACCATCACTGTGTCATCAAAAGTGTAGGGCAAGGTTTTCAAAAACTGGAAATCCTATCAGAACAAGTAAATAAGTAAAAGTATGTATAGCTCAAAGTCTTTTAATTTAGTTTTATTTTCAGGGCTCCCAAATTCACATTTTTCACTTTTATTTCACAACCTAGAACTAGAAAATTATGTTAAAAAAACAGATGCTCCTCTTTTCCTATGGCTCAGGAAGTGTGACTTTAAACAGGGCAGACCCTATGTCCAGTATTTTAATAGCATTAGTGACGAATTGTAATCATGTCTACTGGTGTAAATAGTTTGTTTTAAAAATTAAATCTAAGCCACTGTGCTCAGGAATGGTTATGGAGATGGAAATAATTTTAATTATAAAAAGATGCATCTAGCATTAGTAAAAGTTGATTGTCTCGTAAGTCCTGTTTTGGGGGGAAATAAAAATATTTGCACATGGCAACAATGAGACATGAGCATGGACAACAACAGCCTGAACCCCACCAGCTAATGAACGGTTTCTATCAGTCCTACATTGGTATGTGGAGACCTTTCCGAATAAATCAAGGGCCAAAGCAGGCAGGTAGAGATATGAGCTTAGTAATCTTCATGGCAGAAAGTTAACGTGCTGGTGCCTGTGTCCCTGTTTGACCTCATGAGAGTGATTGAACAGGTCACTTTCTGTGCTCCCCACTCTTTTTCCTCCCCCTGCCTTTTGCCTTATTTATCCTATTTGCAAGACGGGGTTAATGATCTTTTGTAAAGAGAGTTGAGACCTGCCAATGAAAACCATCTCAGGAAGAAGCCATGGGTTGTTACAGTGCCTGCGATAGTGATTCCCAGGCTGTATCGAAGAGGATTGGTACCAACCCAGAAATAAATCTTTTTACTAGATGAGCTTCCAAGGGATACTAAAATAGCAGTTGCAGTTCTTGGGTAGCAGATCTGTTTCTCCTTCTATTTGGAGGGCAGCAGCATTTTCTATGCCTGACCGAACAAAACATCTTAATGAGGGTGACATGTTTTGCTGAATCATGCTTTCCAAGGTTATTTGCTGGGAATTCAGTTTTTGCCTAATTCCTTGCTGGAGCCGCTGGATTCCACTGCTGAATTTGCACTTCCCTGCCATGCCCCACTCCCCAAGCCAACTATATTAACTCTCTACTTCTTCTGGCTTGGTCTAGCTCTACAGGTCTGAATATTTCTCCTTCCCCTTGTCTGTGATAACCACTGCCATGTCACTTCGGTTAGCACCTAACTCCATTTCCTCTTTTCTAGTGAAATTCACCCCTGGCAGCTGTGTGTGGTGTAGCCACACCACAAAATGGTGAAGGAACTCATGTGGCTGAACAGCTTTTAACAATGGTTCACAAAACCACGTCCCTGCGCCCGTCTCCCTGGCGCTTCTCTGCAGGTGTGTTTGCAGAACCAGCACCAGTGTTAAACATCTTCCTGAACAAGCTCGAATCCACTCTCCAGGAACTACCACTGCCTTGAAATCAGTAATGGCTCGCTCGCAGCACTGATCTGAACATGGATCCAAACATAAAGCTTGAAAATTAGTGAGAGGGAGTTTAACCTGGCTTGGGAAGTTTGAGGTATTAGCACACGTTACAGGATTTGACTCACTCTCATCGTTCTCTCTCTGTCAGCCATACAGCTGGGTCCACACACTGTGCTTGGGGATTTTTCTTTTCTTTTTTTTTTGTTTTCTTTTTTTGTTTGTTTTTCAGTGCTTCCCTCTACTCTCCTTTCCCTCTCTCATCTTCTCCCCTCTCATAAAATTTTCATAATTGGGATACTTTTCTCATTTCATCTTCTGAGAGTCTGACATTAACAAATGTTTTAAAATTCATTGCACATTGGCTGATGTTAAACTTTGCTCAGTAACAGACCATTAGTTTACTTGCTGCATGACTCTCTGAATACTTTGTACCAGTAAATATAACAAAGTCATGATAATTACTATGTGCAACATGTTTGTATTAAAACATGACCTTCAACTTACTTCTCAAGGATTTTAGAAATGGCAGCTATTATGATGATCTTTGTTCACTACTGAAAGGAGTTTCTGGGTCTGAATTGTGTGGCATATATTTATATCTATTAAAAATGACACAGTGGAAGTATTTTTATTGTTTTAAACTTTTAAAACACTCTTAAATCTCAATAGCCTTCTGAGTCATGCAATCTTGTGACCATCTTGGCACCTTTCCAATCCAAAGTTCTATTAAAAGCTGTGACAAAAGAAACCCTGTGTTAATTCAGGAGCAGTGACAAGATCAACCTGTATGCTTATTAACACCCTGCTAAAGATGATATACTGGAACAGCAAAACAGTTTGCTAAGAGGAATATATACCTAATTATACATATATATAAATAAAAGAAAAATGGCGTTATGTTATGTGGAAATAAATCTGATCAGGTTTTCATCTTCACTGGAAAACATCCACAGCAAGTGAAGGTGATACAGCGATATAAATCTTGCCTTTTGAAACACCTGAGCATAATGTTGGTCTGTTAATTCAGTTTGGATCAAGCGCTCTGTTGTGAATGCTTACAGCTCTGCAATGCTCTCTCCTTTCCTGGCATATTCCCTCACTGCACAGCAGGAGAGCAGCTGGGGGCAAAGGAGGAAGATGGAATGCCTTGTTTTTGGGTAGACGCATCAGGCTGGTTCTCCACTGGTTTAAGCTATGAGGAACCAAATGGTTCAGGCAACATGATAAAAGTTTTCACAGATAGGACAGCAAAAACATGCAGCTGCCAAAACCTCCTGCCCTCTGGCAAGTGGAGATGACCTCTAGCTTGCAGTTGTTCTGCAGTCATTCAATACCTTTGCTCTCACCAGGAAAAAAGAAGAAAAGAAAAACATGGAAGAGATTTTTTTTTTTTTTTTGTCTAGAAAGAGGTGCAGTGTGAGACTTAGGAAACTACCTCCAAATCGGAATATGATACCATCTCAGCTGTGCGTCTTGCGCACATGCTACATCCACGAAGAGTTAAAATTAGAGGGCCTCTGGCCTCATGCTAAAAGCAGCAGCCAGTTCCATTTTCTTGAGGCCTGGATGCTTCCAAAGCACTGAGGCTGTTTTTAATAATAAAGTAAAAGTGACACCAGTGCCAGTCATTAATATTCCCCCATGCACATTTACATTCATCTTCTCCTGCATCTTCCTAGATTTGGTGCTGTGCACATTAAAGTTCAAAACATGCTGGCCACAGCTATGTTTAAAAGTGGCTGCATACTAGTCTGATTCCAACATACCATTTCTGAGCGCAATGGACAAGGATTTTTTTCAATTGTTCTTGCTATATTTCTTCCTTCCCATAGTAGTGTCAACTGTGCTGCTGTTGATAGCAGGTCAGGACTTCGGTTGGTGTAAACGGTGTGATTTAGCAAAACGTCATGCCTGTTGATACATCATCTCAGCTCTGCTCCTGTTTTTCAAGGTAGACCATGCAGATCATGATTTGGCACGACAGTTGGTATAGCAGGCAAAATACACAGGCATCATGTTGCTCGGTTCATCACTGGAAGATACTCAGACCCCTTGGAGAGAGACACATAACGGCATTAGAAGAAAATTCCCTAGGACCAAAAACATTGTATTAGAACTCTGTTACACAAGAATAATAAAAAGAGAGAGAAAAAAACAAAAAGACCTTTATAGTACCTCATTGATAAGGATATTCTTTGCTATTCAGAGGCCAGATGCTGCAGATATGTTAAAAAGTAGTAAAATAACCTTCTGAACAGGAATTCTTTACTCAGAAATATTTGTTAGATTCTGCTTTCTTTATACTACAGTCAGAAAATTGAGATTTTAGATAATACCATGGCTTGTGCTAATCACTCATTCAAATACCACACAAATGTTAAACTGCCCCATGTAGTGATGAATCAAGGTTTTGGGGAATTAGCACTTTAGACATCTTTTTGAAAGCCATTAAATGCAGGCTTTACATCATGATGGACAAGTAACTGCCTTGCAGTTCACAAAGCAACAATGCAACAGCTGCTTTTTCAACCCTTCTGATATCTATGAGTTTGTCAAACTAGTCTAAAAGTTTAGGTCTGTCTTGGACCAGAAATTGCACTAGAATTCATAAATCCAATTGGAGGTATTTCACTCATTGGTATTGCTGCTTGTTGAATGTGATGGCTGTGATGGAATCACCTTCTCCTTGCACAACTCAGAAGTAAACCCAAGTATCTTTGCCTATGTCGTAGTTCATAGGGCTGAAAACTAGGCTGTGCTTCTCATTCAAACTCTGCTATAGATCTGTGTAGGGCACAGAATACATCTTTTGATTCTTTAAGGGGAGAAATACATTTGAGTTTAAAAGAGAAAGTTTGATTTGTTTTTCCCAGTAAATCAGATCAAGCTCAAAAGCAAAATAAGTGCTAAGAATACCATTTCTCCATAAGACCTTGGAAGCCTTTAATCAAAAAGAATTTCAAGCTTCAGTTAGGATACTATGTCAAAAGACCTGGTACTTGGCTCTTCTACCCAGGTCTATATGTATATACCTACCCATCACGGCTCAGTGGTGTGGAAGGCAAATTGAATTTGCCCAGCACACAGTTAAGTGTGATGGCGTTTCTGTGGGGGGATTGAGAAATGAAACATTGGTAAGGGAAACAGTAATGGTTATTCCTTGCTTAAGGAGAAGAGTTTGTACTCAGGAGATCTGTCTGGGCTACAGACTTGTTAACTGGTATTGGGTAAGACACTTTGATCAGAACTTTGGGAAGCCACTAATATCTTACTTAGAAACTGCAACAGTAAAAGCTAGGGACGTAATAGCTCTTTGCCCCTGGCCTGGCAGTAACCTCCACATTGTTTTTGGTCTACCACTGTCCCAACAGACTCTGTGATCATGTCTTCTCACAGCTGGTTTTTCCAATATACCCAGCACTGCTCATTTGCAGATTACTTACTGATGGCTGGCAGGGATTACAACAGACCAACAAATTATGCAAGGGTAAGGTGCTACCATTCATGGCCCTTTGGTGGTGAAATGAAAGGATATTTGAGTTAAGGTCAAAAAATTCTTTTGAATGTGTAATATATCTTTCACCTCAACTGTTAAGTACATTTTATGAATAGTACTTCTTAAACCTCTGGGGAGAGAAGCCTTTAATAGAAAGGCTTCTCAAGCTTCAATTAATACTATCTTAAAACTATCTCAGGATCATCAGTTGGAATATTCTAGTAAAATTTGACCCTCTATCTCTATATGAAGTAATCTTCAGTCAGAAATTGTGCTTCTTCGTAAAGTGTTTCAAAGACTTTGATGAGCTTCTGAATGACAAAGCTCAGTGCTTTAGGCCACTCTCTTTAATACAATGGAATAGTTTTGCAATTAAAGAGAGAACACATTTTTGGTGGTTTGGTTGGGTGCAATCTCTCTAACGAAGAAAAATGCTTTGTTTAGTGGGAATGGGCACCAGCACTAGGTGGAATGATTTGTGTTTGGGATATGTGAAGAGGTTTTTATTTTTTTCAAACAGAAACACATTCTTTTGATTAACGGACTTTCAGTTTTCAAAATATCTTTGGTATACCCATGTTTGGATGGAGGGCGTATGTTCACCTTCTAATAAGCTGTTACATTACTCCTGGCACAACTTCTTACCACAGGCTTGCCACAGGAACCATGATTCACACTATCATGTGTTTTGGGCTACTTAAAACTGCAGTTACTAAGCAGTTCTGAGAAGGCAAGTTCTTAAAAAACAGCACATTTTGCATTTATATAGTAAGGGCTTCATCCGTTTTACGATCATGCTGGGTACCAGTGAGCAGACCTGCTACCCATTCCACCACAATTCCACGGGTTGGCATTATTTATATGGTTAGGTCCAGAGTTATGTCCTGCAACACTTTCTTCTGACCCACTCATGATTCAAAATTATTTTATTTATTTTTGTTTTCTAATTTTCCCTTTCACCTTCCATTTTTTTTCACTTCCCTGATGGTACTTCAGTTTGTCCATAACTCTCTTTTGACTTTAGCTTTTCTTCGACCCTTCTTTCACTTCACATTTCCTCCTACCCAGAAAGTCCAAATATCAGACCTGGGTCCTAACTAGACATTAAGCCATATCCAGCAGAATCAAACTCAGGTTTCTCCTATTGTACATTTTGACAGTATATTGAATCCAGTAATTTTTCTGGACCCTTAAAAAAAAAAAACATTTCAGAGAAGTTAGAATGTTAGATAACACTATTGCAAAAGCCACTAATTTTTGAAATGGTATGTCTGTCACACTGGGACCCACAGCTTAAAATAAATAAAATCCCGGGATGACTGTGCTGGCTAATTTGCGAGATAAACCTTTTATGTTGGGGATTTTGTCTGGACAAAGTGAACAGGCTGGAGAGAAGAATATGCAAGCAAACCACTTTACCGTGCCTCTTGCATCACACACACACATAACTAATATGTTAATCATCAACGTTCGAGCACAGTTACCAGATATGATGGCCAGAAATAACTTTTTGTCTCTGTTATTTTTGTTGACGTAACACATTATTTGCTGTGGTCTCTTGTTTCTAGCTTGCACTCACTTTTGGTTTTGAAATCAGTGGACAGATCAAAAAAAAAAAAAAAAAAAAAAAACACCTCCTTCTCTAACATTGTCTTTTTATGAAATATTTCTCCGAAATGCCAAGAATGGCTGTTGGCTATTAACTTTCACTTAACAGATATGAATTAATTTTCCACGCTGACATGGGCTGTTTGAGGCACTGCATGAGTCACAACTCATGCTATAGTTTGCTCAATTATATCCTGGTCATTTGAGCTAATTGAGTCAAATGATACAGTGTCACAGGACTTACTGTAAGTCCAGAGTATTTCTCTTGCTGCCTAAGCTGCTCATCTTCAACTGTCAGCAGCCCACAGTATTCGCTGTAATTGCTACCAGATCCCCGACAGTGAAGATCTACAGCAGCCCATAGCACTCCTATGTGTGTCAGTAGCTGCTCTGGTCTCAGTTACTTCTGCGTTTGTTTCACTGTTAATGTTTACGTAAATTTAACATTTTAAAATTGCTTTCCCTGCCCTTTTACTGACAAGCCGCTGGACCTATCAGCTCCTACGGAATGTGTGCGGTGACTCTTGGTGCCTGATTTCATGTTGGAAAGTTGCAGGAGCCCCAAACACTGAGTCAGCACCCGCTGTCAAGTATTCCCTGGAGCTCTCTGGGCGGCAAGCAGCAGCCCCAGAGCTGCTCTGTGCCGGAGCGATGATTTACAGCACCTTGTGGCTTTACTCGGAAAAGGCATGGAAAGTCATGGAACGAAAAATGGTTCAAAATGTTTTTGCTGAGCTTCACTTTGGTCAATAAGGTGGTTGGAGTGTCTGATTTTTTCCTCTTGCACTGCCTTTTCACATATGTAATTCCTTCATTTGCCATGGAATCAATCCCAATTGTCACCACTGTAAGTGACAGTAGCATTTATCTTTGTGTTTGTATTAAGGCATTGCATTTGAATGGGAGTGTTTTACTTGGATTGTAAAGTACTTTGCAGATGTAAATTAAGTAAATCTCATGCCAGCTCTCCAAGATAAACAAAGAACACTATATCCATTTTAGAGGCAGATAATCTGGGGCACAAAGAGCTTAAGACAACAAGCTTGGCTGACTAAAATTAGACACCTCAATCCAAATGAATAGACTAGGAATCTTTTACTCATATTAGAAAACAGCTATTCCCCTCCAACAGTGTCAAGAAGATTGCTGCAAGTAGGGACCTCATAGTGTGCTTTATGGCCATGTGAGGTAAAAGTCCAGAGAGATGTTTAGATACCGTGTGCTCAAAACTAAGCCTAGTGAAATATTTCCTTTGAAACTGTTAATTTGTTCATTAATCAAATTATTTGTTATGGTCTGTAAAAATCATTGTTTAATCAAAAATTCTACAGAAAAGCTTTTTATGCAAAGGTGATTTATTTATGCATTCATCCAAATGCTACCACAATATCTCATCTAAAATTATGACTCAGTGTGTTGTCTCCTCAGTCTTCTTCTCAGTGCCTGCAAGTCATGAGTATGCAGAGGAAGGCAGACAGATGAGCATGAGAGAGATCTCCAAAGTAGAAGCCAAAGACATCTTTTGGACTTCTTGACTTTATACACAGATTAAACACCAAAAAAGGCTTCTTGTGCAGTTTACAGAAACAGGAATTGGAATTTTGGAAAGTCGTTTCACTAAATCATTTCCTTCTTTGAGTCTACCCAAGCTATGAGAGCAGAGAGCCAGTGGGGTGTAGGATGGGCATGGCCTGGGCTGTGGAAGACTTGTAAGAGGTCTTAGAAGTCCCCTCCAAATCTTCAAAAAAAAGGACTTTCCTGGAGAAGGCTAAGAGGAAAAAGTCCCAGTAGTGGTTTTGGCTGAAGGTTGACATGTTGTTAGGGAATAACCTTTCTTTTAATAGATCAGATCCCAGAGGGAATGACTTTTCCTCCCTACAGCTGCTGCTCTTTGGAAGAAGTCAAGTCCTACCAGTTCTTCAAATCACTGACTTGTAGAGGATTTTTAATTTACCATAAAAAGATTGAATCAGTCATTTTTCTTTTCCTGAGTATCTGGAAATTTAGCATATCATATATTCCCTTTAAAGTAGAAACTGGCAGTAAAATATTTCACAGAAAAGAATAATATATCCTCCTCTTTTATTTCTGTTGTTGTTATAGTTAAACAAACAAAAACTTTGGTTTTATTATTTAGTCAAATAACACATATGACCATGTTAAGTGACTCTGAAAGTAGGTGGAATGTAATAATTTGTATGTTCCTCACTGTGTACTTTTTTTTTTTTTTTTTTTTTTTTGTGGAAGAGAAGAGTGCAGCTTATCCTGCCCAGAGTGTTAAAATAGTAGAAGCCAGACTGGATGTCACAGGTTGCTCTTTAACAATCTTACTGTATTACGAAAAAATCCAAAACTTTCCCTTCTTATTTTCTTAGTATTTTGTATGCTTCTTATAACTTACATCAGCTTTAATTTCCTTCTGTAATGAGAATAAGGTCATCAGAAACTAATTTGGTACGGGTCTCGTATAAAACCACAATGGAAACTTTTCTAAAACGTCAAAGTTGCCAAAGTCATTGCATGTCCTTGGCTCTTAGGGAACCAGAGTAGTTTTCAGGCTGCTTTGTGTTGTTTCTTACCATTTTTTTTAATGTCATCCAACATACAGGACAATGGTAAAATATACTAAAAAAGAGTATTGTGTGTTCCAAACCATGTGCAACTCTTATTTTTATTTTTCATTCCCAAACCACAGATAGCAGTCTTGTTAGGTAAGAGTCACGAGCTTAGGGTGAAAAGCAAATGAGGACATCTGTCTTTTTCTTTTCCAAATTATGTGAATAAATAAATATGTATCCAGATTATTACAAATAACAATGCTGCTAGAGTAGTATTTCCATGGCTTCTCCAAGCAACTGAAGGTGGTTGACATTATTTTGTTAAGATTATTATTTTTTGTTTGGAAAATGTTGGCTTGGAATGCAAGAGACTTTTCTGAATGTGCTACATTTAACAGAATCTTTTTTTTTATTTTTTATTTTTTTAGATTCTGTTGAAACTCTTGTGACGTTGATGAAATTTGGATCAAAGTGAGAGTGAAAGGATGAGTAATGCCTTGGTGTAAACTAATACTGAGGCATGAATTAAAATCCCTTGTGGACCTCAGTAGGAGCCTGTAGTCTCTCCATACCTTCCTCCACCAGGCATGGAGGAAGTGGTGTGGGATGTCTCTCACTTTCATCCTTTAAATTTCCTATCTGGCCACCAGAGTGGTATTTGGGAGACAGGCTGCAGCCTGAAGAAGTGCTGTAGCCCCCTGCTAATAGATTCCTGAACAAAGACCTCAGTGCAGGGACCTCTGGTTCACTGTTCCCTTCTCTAGGCCTCACAGATGTTGTTCTAATCTCTTCTTAAAAAATCCATTAGTATGGAGAGTCCACGCCTCTGGACATTTCTTCTTAAAGCTTTTTAAATTTCTAAACTCGAGTCAGTATCATAGTTTCTGATTTGAGATATTTTTAATATTTTACACGAAGTAAGAGCTAGTATCTCCCTCTCCTAGATGGGAACCTGAGCCACAGACAACACAGAGTTGTCACTGATGATTCAGAAATCTCTTCCTTCCCACAAACTAGGCATGCTAGACATGGGTGCCCTTTAATTCTATCTAATGAACACAAAAACAGTTCACAAGTGTTGGTGGTGTTTTCTGTATAATTAACCTCCAAGACAGCAATTTACATCAAAGACAATAGTGTGTTGTTTCCTCTGCATGTCGTACAAAGGGTTCCGAAGTGCCTTTTTTCTTTCCACATATGGCATGTGCCTCTCAAAGCTAACCTCTGGCCGCTCCTTCCCTCTGATTCTTCCTGAACCCTTGACAAAGGATTCTCACAAAAGGTGAACTAATTTGCAAAAAAGAAAAAAAAAAATGGAAAGGATTCAGAGAGCAAATAAAAACAAAGGAGCCCAAGGAGATGGTAGAAGCTGTCTTGTATCTTTGAAACAGCATTAGGTCTCAAGGAGAACAAAAAAAAAAAAAAAAAAAAAAAGACAGTATTATGAAGTAAACAGACTGTAAATTTCAGTGTAAGCAACCTAGATGATTTTATCGCAATCTTGCAATACTTAGCACTTGCCTAGGGCTTCAAAAATCTGAGCACATGGGGTCTCAACTTTTGCTATTAAAGAAAAAAGAAAAAATTAAGTGTCTACTGTCAAGTCACAGGATAAGATAGGAGATAATATACTCAAGATTTCCAGAACCTTGAGGCAAATCATAAAAACCTACATTTTGTATTTGAAAAAATATACAATTATTGCTAAACCAATCTTATATTTGTTCTGAGGGAATATGTAAGACAGCGTTTATACCAGCTGTAGATTCAACCCTAGGCTTAAAATTCTGATGAGTGCATAAGACCTGCCAAATGCAGAATAAATTCACCTAAATAGTGAAGTCTTTTTGCTACTTAAACAATAGCTATTAGCTAAATCAGTAAATTAATTCTGTTGCTATTTTAGACTGTTCTATTTGAATGGCTTTCTAGGATAAATAGCTAGTACCAGTGTCACAAGCTCTTTTAGTTTAGATAAGGATGAAAGCTTTGAAATAAATGCCATTCATTTGCTTTACAAGGAATTAGGTTTTATACCAATCGCTTAACTTTTTATCTTCATTAATAATTATTTCCCTTTACTTCCTCTCTGTTTCTTACGTAAAGGAGATTTAAGACACTTGGTATAGAAGAATCCTTCTGGTCATTTAATCGACTTCCTCTTGCCGCATTCTCACTTCATAAAATCACTTCCCCTAAATCAATCCTGAATTTTAATTTGTTCCCTCCCTGCCTGGCTATTAGCTTGTGTGTGGCAGCTGCCATTTATTTTCCTATCATATCATCCCTCCAATGTCTTTTTTTTCCCCAAATTACTTGGAATTCTTGCATTTTTCTATATATAAACTATGAGGTAGTTTTGATTTAGTTTTGTACTCAGTAAATGAAATTCTCCCATAAATTTCAAAGAGGAATTCACTATCATTAGGAACATTTTACCTAATTGCCTCACTTTTTCCATGTTCAGTCTCTTTCTTGAAACTGCACAAACACAGGAGTAGGTTGTTTGTGTAACTGTACCTTAACAGCAGCTAGAGCTGCAGTTATATTGGTTTATGGTATACAGAATTATTAAAGCCACCGTTCAGGGTGACTGTTGCCCAGCATAACTCTACATGAACTTTCCATATGATATTACAGTGGATTGATATACCTACAAGTGAGGCCATCCACTTCCTCTTCAATTTGTCCTTTGCGAAGACAAATCTGCATTTCTTCACTGTGCCATGAAACATAATCCAAATTTTCAACTCTCTAAACCAGATCACCCAAAGAAACCTTTTCTTTCTTCCTATTTTTTAATGAAAATCAATGACAATACAAGATAACAACAACAGAAACAATAGATCCACAAAATATATCAGTGGAGCGTAAGCCAGTGGAGCGTAAGCTTTGTACCATGTTTTCATCCTTCAGTCTGCATTATACAAGGACCTGCTAGGTCTGTCCTCCCTCTTCTCATACTATCCACCCAGTGTGAACCACAGCTGATATTATTTGAGGAAACGTTGAGAATAAAGCTCTTGATGTTGATGGACTGTTATTTTGCCTTGCACTGTCTAGAATCATGGAATCAGAGCAACTTAGTCACAAGATGTTTTTGTTCTGTTTCTCAGGAGTCCTACAAGCCGTGTGCTTGCCTTTGTCTCCCGTTGCTCTTTCTCCACATTTCCTCAGCCCTCCTTCTGCACAAGGCAACGCACAGCTGGATCCTCCCACGACTTGTGAGGCTCTGGCCTTCTCAAGTCCTAATTTTGTTCTAAAGCATAGGCAAGAATGGGTTAACATGAAACTTAAACAATAACAACAACAAAAAATGTAATTTGTGTGGGCTGTGCTTAGAGATACTTTGCTGAGGTTTGTCATTTTTTTCAGGCCTTCAAACAAGTTGTCTCCAAAATCAAAACTAGGGTCATTGTAGAGGTCCAGCTGCTGATTTCCCTTCCTGATATTTCTGTGGTGATTTCACACTCTGTCATCTTTTCATTATAAAAGAATAAGCAAATATGTTTTGGGACATAATATGGACAGTTCAGGGATATGGACCATGCAGACACATCATATCATATATGTGACAAATAGTACAGGGAAGATTATTTGTGAAAATATCTATTTCAAAATAAACTGAAGCAGGTATTTTGGCCTAGAAAAGTGGCAATTATTTTTACTATTAGGAACTGAGTAGCATAAGAAATATAAGTTTTATAAGCTTCCTGTATCTTGTATTCAGACATATCTGGGAAAGCATTTTCTCTTCTTGCATTGCTGCATTTAACTGTTAAGCACAAGTGAATGCAGACAGAAATTATAGTATTCTTGCTAGCATTCATGGTTATTTATAAAATGTGCAAATAAGCAATTTGTGATGGCTTAAAGAGTTTATATTCAGAAGATAGTGCATATTAGTTTGTGGTGTAACTGCTCCAAGCCTGTTGCAACCAATGAGTAAAACAGTGGAAGTACTTCACTTGCGGGCTGTAGTAGAAGAGCATATGCAAACTCATTTAACTGGGCTCAGTTAATACATAATAAATCATTAAGCTGCAGTAATGTGACTTAGGATAAAAATGCGTAGATGAAAGCAAGCATAGGCAAAAACTGAATTACTTTTAAAACCACAGACTTATTTACTGTAATGTATTCTAGAATTTAGTGTTGTAAGTGATCACAAACATACCCTCCTCTTCTGTTTACCCTAACACATGTTTTCAGATAAGTAATTATTTACCAAAATGTGTTGATTATTTGTTATTTCTTTTTTTCTTTTTTTTTTCAATGCACCAATTATAATTTTCCTATTTATTTCTACAATGCTATAAAAAAGTTCTCCCACAGGAGCTACTTGTAGATTTTGCTCCACAGATATTTAAATTAATAGAATGCCTAACATATGCATTACTTTTCTCTAAAAAAGTTTCATTTGTCTTGACTGAGGTCGAAAGGATATAGAGAAAGGATTGTTTTTTTTTTTTTTTTTGAAAATTTTGTTGTTCTGATCATAGCATGAAGCAGGTAGTAAAAAAAATACATAAATATCAAAACTGTCCTCTTGATCCAAAACAAATTATCACAATTTTTCTAATGTCTTTAACACTCTGTGACCTGAGTGACCAGCTGTGAATAAAAAGACCAAGAGATGAATGGCTGGAATGATTAGTTGGCAAACAGATCATCAACTGAGTATCACTTGTACAAACTATTCACCAAATATTTATAGAGAAAGAAGGTAGCATTGCTTCATGGACAATTTGATTAGATATGACATCCACTGTAAGTCAAGGAGCTCTAATATAGACGGTGAGCCAGATTTAGTGTGATGCCCAGAAATGAAAACAAGACGTGCTGTCTCTGGCGTCTTTCAGATTCTTATGTAGCAATCAAATATACCTAGGATGAAATCATCCAGTCTTTATGGATCCAAAGTTATCCATCAGAAGTCTCTGTGCACATCAAAAATACACTGAAATTTTACAATTAACACATTAAAAAGCCTGAGTTTATTTAGGCCTTCATATCTGCTTTTTTTTTTTTTCTTTTTTTCCCCAAAAAAGACGGTTAGAATATTTTTTCCTTTGCCTTCTTTTTGGTATATTGATAGTATATCTCAGTATGTCACCTATAAACTTAATATGTTCTTTCAGATCAGTAATGAAGATGCACTTTAGAATTGGTATCTAATACAGATCTCCAGTATGTTATTGAAACCTCCCATAGTCTGTAGTAGTTTGTATTATTATCCTGATAGCAGTGATTCAGTAATATAAAAGTCCTTCTTAGTGCTAATTTCAGAGATAATTAGAGTTGTCTGGAGGGTACAATCATTTTTTCAGTACAAATAAGGAAAATACTATTTATGTATTTCATAGAAAAGTTCAGCTTTTCAATGAAAAAAAAGGAAGACAATATATTTTTAACTGAAACCTAGACATTTTTCATTCAAACATGTTGCCATTGTTTTTCCTGGGAATGCTAGTTTTGATTAAAACAGTTGATGTCTTTTGGGGACTTAAGATTTTGTAATATATTTTGTAAAATAATTATCTGGAACACTAACATCTGGACACAACTGCTTATTCCATTTCCCTGGATTCCTGCCAACATGATGATTCTGAATTAAGTAAATTTACACCAGTATAATAGCACAGTGGAACACAAAATTGTATTATAATTTGCTTCCTTATGCCCGCAATATTTGATTTAAACATAAGCACACTTTCACCTGGTGGTCACCTGGCTTGCAGCACAGAAAAAAAAGAGTTAAGCAACTGCTCTTGAAGAGCTCTGAGTAATTGCTTTATGATTAAAACTCATTGAAGACTGTGTGTGCTCCACCCAGTCGGATCTGAGCTTGTTCTCACACAAGGTGTAGATGGATGGGACATGCACTGCAGCACAACCGCTTTTGGTGTGAACGGGCAAGAGTCCAGGACGTCTGTGAAACTACATTTGTAAAAGAAATTCCTTGGAGGATTTCCATAGAAAAACTTTCATGTTGTTGAAGGAATTCTGCACTTATCCAAAGGTAAATTCAGAGCCAGGGCTTTTGCACCTGCTATCTTTTGTCCTGTAAATGGTCTCCAGATTCATTACTGCTAGACCTAAGGCCGGGAAAATGAAAGCTCACAGAAGAAAAAGGAATTAGGCTGGAAAATCTGAAAATACAGAATCGTATCCTTGATGTACCCCAGTTGCATGTAGGCCATTATCCTTTCTTGGACTAGAGCCAACACTACGGGAAATGATACAAGAAATCAGCAGGCAAGTTTGGTATAATTTGGTCCCAGAAGAACTCATACTGTTCTCTGACAGAGTGTTTGAACACAAAATACAGTATTTCTTCTAATATATTTATTTTTGTCAGTTCTGGATGAATAAATTTCCATCATTTATAAAAATATATAAGTATATTTACACTTAATTTCTTTTTGACATCCATATCTTCCTTCGGTGATTAATTTTGTAGTATGATCCTATAATCACAATGCATCTACAGCAAAATTCAGAGAGAAAATAAGGCCTTGAATTCTTGAAATCCGGTAGTGTCTGAATTGTTCTTTTTTTTTTACTTTTTTTTTTAAATGAGGGAATATTTGACTTTTTAACTTAAAATATACACTTCATTCATGTTCAGACAATGTATTCGTTTTACAAAGTTTGAAGACTGTATTTACAAAAATTATTTTAAGAATCTAACTCTTGTGAAATTCAGTTTACCATAGACTAGAAACTTAAATCCTCTCTTGTTTTTAATAGAAAACAATATTTCCAGAGAGTGACTTTTTGAGCATCTTTGGATGTCATTTGATATAGGATTATGTGAACGTCTTCTACTGTAGAAAGTTTCTTTCAGTTGGCACAGAGAAATGTATTGAGAGGATAAAAAAGAAAAAAAATAGAGTAATATTGTATATGCATAGTAGGGGAAAAAAGACAAACACAAACAAAACCCTTTTGCCTAAGTAGAAATTCTCTGAGGGCTAATGTGCACAAACTGTGCTTAGTGAATTTTGAAGTAGATGCAGTCCTTGAGGTAAGGGATGACATTCTCTCCACACAGACAGTCCTTTGCACCAGCAAAGTGCCATGTGTGAGTAACTCTGATCACCCAGCAGATCCGAGATCAGAACCAACACTGATGAAAATTGCCCTGTGACATAAACCAAAAAATTTCGTTACAGGAAATGTTTGGTTTTGTTAGGGTTTTCTTAGAATTCGCAACTTCAGCTTAGTAACTTCCGCTTTTTGGTATCACGGTTTACACTACAGTGACTGTTACCATAGATACAGAGTATGGTTGTGTCCATGGTAACATATGGCACACCATAAACAAACAAACTACACAGCATTAACTTAATTTGAATGCCATTATTCTATGCTATTGTAAGCAAAATGTGTTAATTGAAAGAGAATGTGAATGACTTTAAACTTTTTTACTGCATATTCAAGTTCCTATTTACATTTTAATGCATATTATTATTAATGAACATTCATTTAAATTTCTATTATTATGCAAAATATTCATTTGGGTGACAAATTAGTGTCCAAAATCTTCCTCATTATACTAGACCTGTTTATTGAAACAATGGCAGTCTCACCTGAAATTGCATCAGCACAAACCTGTAAATTGCCTGTGGGCCCCAACCTGCTGCTAGCCGTAAGACATGTGCCTTCAAATGCCAAATTTTTTAACACATCAAAAAATTATAAATGCTTAAAATATCACAGTTTTAGTTAACAGATTTTTTAATGTCATTTATGTAAGCCACAAAATACACCTGACTCCCACCACAATCTAGCTAGTAGAATTTAAAATTATTCATATTTATTCAAAGGAAGTTATTGTTAGATGGTGGTCCCTTGCTCAGTTTCCCATATGTTGATGTGTACATATCCTTCAAAAACAGAAAGACAAGCTTTTTCTGTGGTTGACTTCAGGCAGCACTCCGATCAACAAATATCAATCTATAAGTTTCATCGATGATGTTACAAGTTATACCTGTTATGTGTATAACATATATAACACTCCTGTAATACGTTACATACTCCTGTTGTACACTCCTGTAATATACAGAAAGATATAATTGCTGCAATAAATTGGAAAAAAAAAGAAGTAAAACCATAGCAACACTCAGTCTTTCAGACTGACTAAAAATACATAAGTTGAAACTCACCTGGGTTAGTGAAGAACGCTCCCCTAAAAGCCCATGAAACGCACTCGCCCAGAAAAGAGCAATACTGCAGAGATATCTACTTACACTGCATTTCCCCCACAATTTCCAGAGCTGCATTTTCACCTGAGGTAAATTAGCACCTGCTTTCTGGTGGAACAGAGCAGTAGGGACCAACAACCCAGAAGTCGGTCAGCATGACTTTGGTGGCAAGCAGAGTCTCTCGTGTCACGCCCTTTTAATTTAGGTATCACAAGTGATCAACTGCGGGAGTTGCTCCTGAGTGGTGCTGTGGCTAACAGGATGAAGACACTAGGAGCATTGGAGTGGACCTGGCTGTTTCTTGCCTGGAGAAAGGTATCGACAAGCTATTAGAGCCCATTTTGCAATTACAACAAGTATGAGGTGACTATAACTTATTTCAAAGTCCATTCTTCTTGCATGTGTCCATGCAAGGAATCTGAGGTGGCTGAGAGGACACTTTGATTTTCTTCCTTAATGTGTACACTGCAGGAAGGAAGAATGGAACAGGCCTTTGGTTTTGATTTAACCCACATCCTACTTTCAAATCCTCCATCTCTTTGACACATAGAGCCTTGTTACAGTGCAGTCAGCTTTCCTCAATCTCCTGTATCTCAATAGCTGATGGTCGATGTAAAATCACCAAAATGCAACATTAACATTAATGTAAGCTTTGGTAAATAACAAATACATAACAAAATTTATATAGCTTTGTGCTTGAAAAATTCAGGAAAGTGAGTACTGTGAAGCTCAACTTCTGAGAGAGCAAAAAGTGATTCTAAAAGGATTCAGGATTTATTTTAAATCTTGTAATTCAATGCAAAAGCTTTTGGCTGCCTGATTACAGAATACTCAGAACTGGCAATTCTTTGCTGGCCAGTATGGCAACATCTAGTCTGCTTTTCTTCACCTGGTAGAGTGATAGGAATGCTGAAAATGGATTTTCCTAAGCACAGAAGTCAAAAGAAAAAAATAAATAAGATACGTGTATTTATATTAAAAGCCCAGCAGAGGAAAGCATAAAGAAAACAAAGATTTGTATTTCCTTAAAAGCCCTGAAAATACACTGCTAGGAGTGCAGCTCCTGCCAGGCTCGCTGAAGCCATGCTCTACTTTGTCCCCCAAATGCCACAGAGAGCAGGTCCTGTGAGGAGATGAGCCCAGCAGTGCAGCACCACAGCAGAGGCTCAGACACAGGCGGTCCTCACGCTCCTGCCTTGCCAGCTGAAAAAGGGAAGACAAGGTAGACTTAACCCTTAACATTCCGATCAGAGCTCACTCAGAGATCTTTAAGTTTTGCCTAACTAAAAGTTATACCTTTTAGTGGGGATACCTTCCCACCTCACTCTTTCCCTTCTCCCATTGCAGATCAACCTGCACCTTGCCAAACATCAGTGAAATATTGAACTTTGTCTCTTTTATTGCATGGTCTGCACCTGATACATAAAAAGGGGACTTGAGGGGAGACGTGGAATTTTTTTGCCCGAGTATTGCACCCAGCTGCAGTTCCGTGCTCAAAGAGACTCTATCTGCACATATCCAGCCTAGCTGGACAAATGTGACCCCATAGAAGAGAGGATGCCAGCTTCACGTGGCCCTGTGCAGACTATCTCATGCACCCAGAGCGCCAGGACGTGAGAGCTCTGCCTTTAGGGGCACTGTGATCTCTGCCACGTCTTGATTAGCAAGTTTGTCAACTAGAATAAGCGGAGGTTGAAATCACAGCTTCAGAGTGGGAGCTCATTAGGACAGGCACTGACATGATCATACAGTCATGTGCCATGCCCCAACACGATCATTCACCCCAAATGGACTTTGCTGTTATATGCTAGCCAGTAAGGAGGGACGTTAGGTAATATGCCAGCTTTGAGATCGAAATGCCAGAACTGAAGAGGTGGCAGTGTGGAATGAAAGATGACATTAGCCATAAGGCATTGAAAGAGATAAGAGTACAGCACTGGAATGCCAGACTCCAGGGTTTTTGGTATCTTGGGATTTTCTACTTATTTGGATAAAACACCTTTACACAGACGATGAAATCTGATGCAATCCTGTCATCTGACCGAAAGTGCTTGTTTACCTTTGGTGCTGTGAACATGTGAATTGCCCCAGTCAGGATCTGCGTGGGGGGATCAAGGTTTCTTCACTCAAGGATCATGAATATTTCTCTGATGACTCATGCACTTCTAAGTGGCTAAAGCTAAGCCCTTCAGGAAAGGGAGAGAGAGACTGCCCCTCTCCAAACTAAATTGTCTGGGAAGACTTTAAGCAGAAGTGTCTTTTTTTTTTTCTTTCTTTCTTTTTTGTTGTGTGAATGGGAAGAAACTGTAGCAGAGTACTTTTCATGACGAACCTCAGGTCTGACACTCATTCTTCAATTTGGTCTGCCTTTTAGCATAAGAAAATGCTCGTCTTCAGAGGAGGAGAAAACTGGAAAGAATTACTGTACAGTTTTCTATGTGCAGTTATGTTGTTAGTCATCATTTCTATTTCAGTGTGTGGACGAGGCACCCAGCTCCTACATCTTAAACAGAATAGGGTTCTGATTTCTGGGTATTGGATCAGATGACAAGAGAGAGAACAAATATTAAATCAACAGTAATTGAGATCATCTATACTTTGAGTAATTATACAGCACTGCAAGCGACAACACAGAGTAAACATTGGAAGTTCAGCAGTAAAACAGCTCGAGGAGATAGAATCTGTTCATTCAAACTGACACTGTTGCTACTAGACATGGTTTTCAAATGAGCTGTCCGTCTCATACTTGGCAAGCAGGATCTTTTGGTTTCACAGAAAGAAGCAACTCTGATCTGAGCAGCTTTGCCCAAGCTGTAGCAGTAAAAAAGTATCTTGACAATTCAGGTTATTTAAAAATTATGGCCATTAAATTAGCCATTTGAAATCACTTAGTATCAGCTTGTGAGTTTATTGTTTTAAGTAGGCAGAGACCTTTAATTTTTATTGGAGCAATTAGTTCTATTATAAGTCTCAAAATAAAATTAACCATTGTGGTAGTACTGTGTTAAATAACTTAATGATAGTTATAGCAAAAAGCATAGGCTTTTTGGCTTGATAAATAAGCAGGAGGTTAGAGGGACAGATCTCTGAATACAGTGTATTCAGGAGGAAAGCTCACTAAAAATAGGCAATTTCTTAGCCATACTCAGTAGAATTTTCACTCATCTGAATACATATACCGCCCCAGTGAAGTTTCCCATGAAATAGTGAAATGGCATATCCGAAAGAAAAGATTAGATACTGGAAAGATATAGTTATAATCACTCTTTCAAAATATTTTTAACCATTGCTGCATTAAATGTTCTTATTTTGATTTTTTAATGATTTTTCATGCTAATATATAAAAAAATATTATTATTATTATTATTATTAGTGATATATGTAGTCGTTTATCTACAGTGCTCTTTGTAGAGTCACCAAGTCCTGCCACCAAGTAAGAATCCTCTAGGAGATAAGGACATTGATTTTGGTGTATATAGCTGTGG
>JAWLRI010000833.1:7849264-7881683 GCA_034781795.1 Crypturellus tataupa | reverse complement strand
TAGAGTCACCAAGTCCTGCCACCAAGTAAGAATCCTCTAGGAGATAAGGACATTGATTTTGGTGTATATAGCTGTGGAAGTTTAAGGGGTCATTAACCCTACTCTTTGTTCTGTGTCCCTGCTGAAGATTACGACCACCACAGCCAAACTGTCAGAAAACGTGCCTGGCCTCTGTAGGTGCCTATATCCCAGCCACTTCACAGCAAATTCCGGCCTTTCTGCTTAGTCTTCAGGTGTGTGTCAGCTGAATAAGCAGACTTTGCCCCCAGACAGATGAGATGTGGCACTGTGTTCCCCTGAGTCACATGTGAGAATGTCAATCTCCAACAAAAGGATAGAGAATGCGGCTTGAACAGGCAGCAATGAACCTAAGCAGTGAGACATTTCAGTGCTCATCTGTCAACAGTCATAGGCTCACAGATCCTAACATGTGCTTTAACATCTCTGCGAGTGAGCAATTAAATTGAATTAATTGAAGTCATACATATAAGCATATGTACATGTTTCCAGATGCAGGACTTAGCAATGTTGGCAGTGTCCTACAATGAAAGTGTGTAATATATTACAAAAGAAGATCTGTCCATTTGGGAGTTAAATTCCAGCAGTCAGCCAGTCCCATTAAGGATGCTTTAAGGCATATGAAGCCACTAAAGTGCCATAAAAGCCAAAAGTCAAAACATCATACTGTGAAAACAGTATGTGACATATGTGAAAAATAGTATGAAAATAGTATGTAAAAATGCTATTTTCAGCTCATTTAAATGCTACTACAATATGAAATATTTATGCATATGCACACACACATTTAATGATTGCATCTTTGAGATATAAAGACAGTGTTCTTTTTATTGGACCATGTAAGTCTACAGCTGAGTTAGTCACCTTAACTTCCTTTATGGCCACTGGACAGAAATAACTCTTGGAAGAGCACAGTTCATCTGAGTCACTTGGAAAGTCTTCTGTGAATATGCTATATCTTAATAAAGAAGGGATTCGGGATCTTCCTAGGCAGGTCCAGTGTAGATATCCACATCATGTCAGATAAATTCCACCCTTATTGACCTGATGTTCTCTTCGTGAGACTGGTTAGAAGTCTTCATCGTAATTTTTTTTTTTTTTTTTGCCAGAAAATAAAAACTTAGTCAGATTTTATTGTTTGCTTATTTTGAAACTTCCTGTAGGGGAATGTTGACTTTAATGCTATTTTCCTATTCTCTTCCTGTGCTTCAGCTCAAATTTTTCTCATTTTTAGTGGATTATTCCAGTTGTGCCTTTTGAAAATTTCTTTCAAACAATGTCCTGTTTTGATAAGCAGCACAAATCTTTTTTTGTTTGTTGACATTTCCAAAACACACCTTAAAAATCTTTTTCCTCACTTCGTATTTAAAGTATTTTGACTTACCGTGTCCATCTCTTGCTAGACACAGACTCCATGTTCTGACTTGCCCCAGTACCATGAGTTAACTCACTAAATCACAATTTGCTTCAAATAACAGCAGTTCAGTTTCTCTTTCTGTTGGAGTAAGGGAGTTTTTTTTTTTTTTTTTAAAGGTGGGGGGATATATTTACTAATATAGTTACTTAAAAGGCTGTTTGTTATGGATGCCTACAATATTAGGTGATTATGGTAGCGTGCAGAGCAACTGAGTACCCCCAGTTTTGTGTTCCATTTTACTGTGTCTCTGAGTGTACAATGTCATTGCTGATAAGAGTATAATGGAGTGAGAAGGAAATTATGTCTCAGTGTGAGCAAGAGGATCTGATAACTCTTACCACATACTCAGGACCTATTCCAAGAAGAATAAGCAAGAACGATTAGGAAATACAAACGATTTTTTATAGCCCTGCCACTCCCCTGAAGTCACAGTGCTTTATTTGGTGAGCTAGTAGCATAACCATACCAAATGTTTGTTAATATTTGCTAATCAGCAATAATAGCACAATTCTCTGTGCCTTTTTCTATAGTTTTGAAGAAATTGACTATTGCTCTCCTGTTTTTAGCTTTCTACTAAAAAAGGGACAAGTGATCACCCCACAGCTCCTTCCATTGACCGCTGGCAGGATTGCTCTGTTGAATTAGGTGACTTGCATTATCATGAAAATTATGTTTGGCAGGGAGAAGAGATATTAACAAGCTTAATCTACTTTGCCAATAAAAACTGTGATTTTGATCCTGTGGTGGAAATTTGCTGGACTAGAAAGTTTGAGAACTGGTAGGTTATTGGTTGTGCCCCTGAAAGAGATCTATAAATAACCTACAACCTCTAGAACTTTGGGGATTAGCCTTTCAGAGTGATGAATACATTGATTTAAATCCCTTATAACATTTTGGGCTACAATTAACTTTGTTTTGAGCACCTATATGAATCACAATCACTAAATTCAGTAAAACTATTTATCTACTTAGCTTCATGTGTTTGCTTAAATGTTATTTTTATGTTCATTTACTTGCCAAATTAAGTTCACTGTGTTTCCCAGTTTTGGTGGTGTACAGCTTTGTCCGAGCTGTCATGTTTGCATTTCAATTTGTATCCTCCTTTTAGCAAGAAAGGAGGCTTTCTGAGACTGATTCAAGCCTTTGTTGAGTCCTAGCTAGCTGCACAAGCATGGTTAAAACACAGAAGAATTTAATACCAGTGCATATGTTGCCCTTATGACCAAGCACCCATTTATGGCATAGTTGGCCTGGGACTTTCACTATAACAAGTAAGAGCATGGCTCCTTCTTCCAGGTACATACTGGAAAATATTATCTGCTCTGGACCTCTCATGGCTAAGCATTACTGGGGGGCTTTTATTTGATCTTCCAACACCTTTCACTTACTCAGTTGGAGACTGTTTTTATACTTTTTTACTTTTATACTTTTTTAGAAATAATTATGTTTCTAACTGGACTGCCCTAAAACTGCCTATCTGTAAACAAGGCCACTTTGTCCAGTCTGTAAAATAAGGTTTGTCAGCACAGAAAATATTCTATGCTGATTTGGTAAATCAGTGAAAGAAGGTTGCTGTCCTTCTGTGGGATTACTTTGATCTGCTCAATCAATCAGCTATTTCAAGTGAGAAATCAGCCTCCAGGTCTATCTTATGTCAGCTGTCTAACTTCATTGATTTCAAAGCTCCATTTTTTTTATATTAGTGAGTTCTGATCAGTATCAGCTTCTCACCACAACTCTATGAATAAAGTATGCTCACATATTGTTGAAGACACAACATCAAATAAAATGTTGAAAAAATTGAAAGAAATTATTATGAGTTATTATGGTCTGCATGGAGGAAGCACATTTGTCTGACTATGAGGTAAAGCAAGGAGCACGAATGTAGTATAAAAGGGAGTTGAATTTATGGAGCTACACTGAAACAATTCTTGTCGCTCTGTGTTGGATGCATTGTCGTAATCAGTGTTGTCTCATGTGCAAATGCAGATTGTAGCTGTCAGATGATTCCCTCTCAATTACAAAATAGTCTTTGGAGACCAAAAAATAGAACCGTGCAGTAAATGACAACTTAACACAGACTATTAATCAAAGTTAGGATCTTATTTTACGTTTTCTCAAAACTCAGGAGTACTTGTGAATTCAGTACACTCTTTGCTTTTAATTTTAATCACATGTGAAATCCCAGCTTCTGCACACCAGCTGGTACTATTTGTCTTTCAGTGAATCTTTTAAGGCACATGACCTTCCTTGTACAAGCATCAAAGTCAGTGCATAGTCAGTTCTTATAAGTGAACTCAATTAATCTCCATGTCATTTTTCTAATGTCAGTGGAGCTCCAGTGACTTTGCATCTCTCAAAAATCTCTAGTAAATTAAATCAAGAATTTGATTTGAGTAGATAGGAAAAAAAAATCTTCCTAGTGTTGCAAGGGGCCACAATTTCCATTAAATGTGTCTGAACTCCTATTAGGTCAAGGCAAGGCACAGAAATGGGATGAGTCAGTGAGAGTAACTGCTGTATAGTAATTGGATATGAATATTTAAAAAATCACATGTGTCATTCAAGAAGTCAGCAAGTTCTAGCTACATAATATTTTTGTTGCCATTGGAGAGAACTAGCAATTATAAGGTTCTCAAACTTTACCATTTTTTTCATAAACTAACAATTTAGATAATGAAAATAACAGTATGGCCACTGTTATTTTTCCACAGTACGGGGAATTCTCAATTGCTTAGCAATTTCTTCCCTGTCTTGTTTTATGCAAAGAGATTTCTTTCTCTATAGATGAAAGTACTTAATCACATGCCTAGACTAGTATAAAAATACTTTCCTGTGATTTCGTTTGTTATCATAGCTACTGAAAATTATTTTTCCTTTTAATTTACCTGGTTAACCTAATCAAATTGTTCAGTCTACTTACAGTGGAATAATGGTCTTTCCAATTGTGTAATGATTATTACACATTAATCTAGATAAATTCAATCCCTATGCTCTCCAGAATAAGTCTTCTCCCAGTGACTGGTGACTCCCAGACTCATGGGATGTGGCAGTCATATTCTGGGAGATGTATGGCCCTACAATAGTGCATAGACCAATAAATCCACAGAACTATAGAATAGTAGAAATCAAATATTTCATGGAGATTTTTCTCCCACCTTTTAATGAATTTTCTATAACATAATGGGATAGATTCTCATCTAGCTTATGAAATTGGAGTAAATGCACTGCTTTCATCGGAATTGCTCATGATCAGTTTAAAGAATGTTGAATTCAACCCCCTTCTATTATCTGTTTTCAGCAAATGATGGAAGAGCTAAAAGCTCAGTTTCTATTACTCAGAAATGAGTGCCTTGGACACCTTTGTGATGGCTTTTGGGCTTTATGTATTAACGAGTTTTGTGATTAACCAGTGACATCTATTTATGGTTTATCCTAACTTCCCTAGCATATCACTGCTGAATTGTTGTGCCAAACACTCGGGAAAAGGGCAAAGTAACAAGAATCGTTTAGTGCTGGTAAAGCTCCAGTTATTTGTTCCCAAGATTACTTTAAAAAAATGCTAATGATCAACTATTTTAGCTCTTTTGGGGCTCACTTCACCATGTGTAAGTGTGCTATAGGCACTGAAAATTCACACTGCTAAAGTTAGGCAGAAAGGTTAAATAGAATGTAAAAACACCTCAAAGGTAGCTTTAAAATAGCTACTAAAAATAATGCCTTAGTCAGATGGCAGGCTGTAACATAATATTTTTGAATACAATTATGCGGTACTCTGTAAGTAGTCCATGCTAGCCCAAAAAAGGGATCTTAGATCTGGGCAAAGAAATGACTTGGAGTTCTGTCAGAAAACAATATCCTTTTTTGATTCTGGCAATTTAAGATTTTAATGCCTTTGGTGATCCTCACAGTTTTTGCTACAACAGCCAAATAAGACATGTATTGGCACCCAGGCACTCCAATTCACATCTGAATATAAGAGCTTTCATGACTGTTAGTTTGATGCTACTTTGTGCACTATGAATTTGGGTGACTGAAGTATGGCAAAATCCCTTCTGCTACCTTTGGCAGAAAGCTTGGGCATACAACAAGGGACTTTAATACCTTCCCTGTCACAGTAAAATCAGAGACTGTAGTGGAAAATGCATTTCCATCTAGAAAAAGCATAAGTTTTCATGTATTAAATGAAGGAAAGAACCCATTATAAATTGTGATGTAGTTTCTGAGGAATCATCAGAGACACATTTTTTATGTTATTTCTAAGCATGAATTTCTTATTCCTTTAAGAGCTGTTTGCATTACAGGATGTTTCCACAAAATGATTTGGCACTTCCATTCATTATTTATCCTTTTAAAAGGAAGCTGACCTAAAATCACCATACCACAGTGTAACTGTAGGAGTGTTAATATTAATGATTTTTTTTTAATTCCCACACTGATAACTTTAGCCAATGGTGCTAATTGCAAGTTTCTAAAATCACGATGCTGCCTTTTAAATCCTGAAATCTTAGATCAGACTAGTCAATTTACAACTTCATTTAAACCAGTCAATATTGCATGCTTCTACCTGAAATTTTGTTTTGACTGGTGGACTGTTTTAAATATAGGATCATATCTAAATTTTAAAATTTTATCTCTAGAAAAGAGATGACTATATTTTACTGTCTCCCCAGTAGAAATGCCCTAGAATCTCTACAAAGAGGAAGGAAGAGAAATAAAGCCCTCTATTCTCAGTTCATCTGAGAAGAGGTTTTAACTTCTGAATTTCACTCTGTCCTTATGGTGAACAGATTGTTTATACACTCTCCCTACAGAAGTTAACTGATCCAAATCAAAATAATGTCACCAACAGTAATTTTGCTGTTCCTCCTAGAATAATATATATATTATACATTATATATATATATATAAATATACATTCTTGCTTCTAGATTTGTTTTCTTTTTTTTTCTGCCTGTTTAGTGAGATGATCCAGCTCACTGAGTACTAGACTTGCAGCAAGGGCAACAGCATCAGTTTGAGATTGGTGGAAGGAGTGGGAATACCCTTTCAGTATCAGCAAGCCACCTGACAGTCGTGGCTATGTGAGAAGTTCTGAGTTTTGTTTTTAGTTCATGAGCTAAGGCTTGATTACTGAGTCAATTAGTTTTCCCTTCCCTTCCCTTCCCTTCCCTTCCCTTCCCTTCCCTTCCCTTCCCTTCCCTTCCCTTCCCTGCCCTTCCCTTCCCTTCCCTTCTTTCCCTTCCCTTCCCTTCCCTTCCCTTCTTTCTCTTTTGTGCTCAAGAGTAACTAACTTAAGAATTTGTCTTTGGATTTGGAACTGTGGTTTGAGTCTGCCTCTCTCTGTCTTTCCTCATTACCAATCCTCAACAGGGTGGAATGATGCTCTAGGACTCAGTAGTGTGCAAACTTGGCACTAAATTTCTGCAGAGAGTAAAAGGCATTGTGGGACTTATTTCTTTCCCTATCTTAATGAAGTGAGGTGAGCAGTGATGACAGGAGCAGCATAAAAGTGACAATTCCTCTCTTCCTGCTTTACTTTTAGAATTAGAAGAATAACAGTATAATAAACCTAACCCTCTGATAAGTAACCCACTGTTTTTTTCAGATTCAGACACACTTGCAGGCAGAAGAGAACCTCACAGAATGAGAAGTTTCAAGAAACTTATGGAGTAATAAACTTATGGAGTATGGTCCTACATGTGGGAGGAGAAGCAGCAATGTGTAGCCTGAGGGCAATCAAAAAGGACTTTAGGGAATTGCGGCAGACAATCAGGAACTCAGGCGCACAGGTCATATTCTCTTCCATTCTTCCTAGTGATGGCAGCAGTATAGAAAGAAATAGGAGGATATGCTCTATTAAAACATGGCTCAGGGGCTGGTATCATCAGCAAATCTCTGTTTTTTTTCAGTAACAGGAAGGTCTTACGTAGTGGCAGGGATGTTGGAATCTAATGGGATCCATCTTTCTCAAAGAGGAAAGAGAGCCCTGGACATGAGCTAGCAGGGCTCATCGAGAGGACTGTAAACTAGATTTGAGGAGGGAGGGGGCTATCATCGTGGAAGCAGGTTATGGGTAGGTGATGGCCTGTCATGCCACTTGCAACAACCTAACTCCATAGTCTGTGCAGGGCGCCCTAAGCCTGAAGAGGCTAAATGGGAAAATACGAGAACTCCTGAAGGTCCATGAAGTCAAGATCCAGCTGCCCCAGCTAGAAAGAGAGGCTCATTGGGAGACAAACTCAAATGCCTATATGTAAGTGCACGAAGCATGGAGAATAAATAAGGGGAAGGGGAGATGACGCGTGTACGACTGCAGACTCCATGTCTCATTGTAGTTACTGAGACATAGTGGGACAGCTCTCATGACTGGAATGTGGTTATGGATGACTTTAGGCTTTTCAGGAAGGGCAGGCCAGGAAGGCGAGGTGGCAGAGTTGCTCTTTACCTGAGAGAGCAACTGGGATGTATGGAGCTCAGTATAGGGGAGGACGAAGCACAAACCAAGAGCCTGTGGGTGAGGATTAAAGGGCAGGCCAACAAGGGTGACACTGTCGTGGGACTTTACTACAGGCCTCCTGATCAGGCCTTCTACAGGCAGCTGCAAGAAGCCTCATGATCCCAGGCCCTGGTCCTTATGGGGGACTTCATTCACCCTAATGTCTGCTGGGATAATCACACAGCTAGGAGCAGACAGTCCAGGAGGTTCCTGCAGAACATGGCAGATAGATAACTTCTTGATGCAGGTGGTTGATGAGCCAACAAGGGGAAGGGCACTGCTAGACCTGATACAAACAGAGATGGCCTAGCGGGAAATGTGAGCGTTGGGGGCAGTCTTACCTGCAGTGACCATGAGATGATGGAATTCATGATCCTGCGAGGAGGAAGCTGGACAAGAAGTAGGATTGCAATCCTGGACTTTAAGAATTTTGACCTCTTCAGAGAGCTTCTTGGAGGATTTCCTTGGGTAAGGGTCCTAGAAGGAAAGGGGGTCCAGGAGAGTTGGCTACTATTCAAGCACCACTTCCTCCAAGCTCAGGATCGGTGCATCCTATAAGAAAGAAGTTGAGCAAGGAGGGCAAGAGATCTGTGTGGATGGGCAAGTTGCTGTTGGGTAAACTCAATGAGAAAAAGAGCATGTACAAAAGGTGGAAGAAGGGCCAAGCCGCATGGGAAGAATATAGGAACATTGTGAGAGAACGCAGGGTTACAATGAGGAGGGCCAAGACCCATTTGGAATTAGAGTTAGTGAGAGATGTCAGGGGCAACAGGAAGGGCTTCTACAAATACATCATCAGCAAGAGGAAGACTAGGGAAAATGTTAGTCTGCTGCTGAATGGGGAGGGTGCCTTGGTGACAGAGGACGCTGGGAAGGCAGAGTTACTAAATGCCTTCTTTGCCTCAGTCTTTACTGCTAAGGCCAGTCCCTACGTACTGAGCCTGTAGACAAGAGAGAATCAAGAGAGAGGAGGACTTTCCGCTGGTCGAGGAGGATTGGGTTAGGGATTATTTAGGCAAACTGGACACCCACAAATCTATGGGCCCCGATGGGATTCACTCAAGAGTGCTGAGGGACCTGGCAGAGGTTATTGCTCAGCTGCTCTCCGTCATCTTTGAGAGGTCAAGGAGAGCGGGAGAGGTGACAGAGGACTGGAAAAAAGCCAACATCACTCGAGCCTTCAAAAAAGACAAGAGGGAGGAGCTGGGAAACTACAGATCGGTCAGCCTCACCTCCATCCGTGGAAAGGTGATGGAGCAACTCATCCTAGACACCATCTCTAGGTATGTCAAGGAAAAGAAGGTGATCAGGAGTAGTCAGCATGGATTCACCAAGGGAAAGTCATGTTTGACAAACCTGATAGCCTTCCATGATGAGGTGACTGAATGGATGGACAGTGGGAGAGCCATGGATGTTGTCTACCTTGACTTCATCAAGGCTTTCGACACGGTCTCCCATAACATCCTTACAGGGATCATAATATCCTTGACCTGCCAGCAGGTTGAGAGAGGTGATCCTGCCCCTCTACTCAGCTCTGGTGAGACCGCACCTGGAATACTGTGTGAAATTCTGGGCTCCCCAGTACAAGAAGGACTTTGAGCTTCTAGAGAGGGTCCAGTGGAGAGCCACAAAGATGATTAAGAGATTGGACTATCTATCTAATGAGGAAAGAGAAAGCAAGCTGGGCCTGTTTAGTCTGGAGAAGACTGAGAGGAGATTTGATCAACATGTTCAAGTACATGTACACCCTACATGGGTGAATGTAGAGAGGATGGAGCCAGGCTCTTCTCCATGGTGGCTGGTGACAGGACAATGGGTAATGGGTGTAAGTTGAAACACAGGAAGTTTAATCTCCATATGAGGAAAAACTTCTTTCCTGTGAGGGTGACAGAGCCCTGGAACAGGCTGCCCAGAGGGGTTGTGGGGTTTCCTTCCCTGGAGATCTTCAAAACCTACCTGGATGCCATCCTGTGCCGCGTGTTCTAGATGATCCTGCTTGAGTGTGGGGGGGTTGAACTAGATGATATCTAGAGGTCCCTTCTAACCTTAACCATTCTGTGATTCTGTAAAGAACTTGTTGCAAAAAACATTATGATTTAGTCTTTTGTTGAGCGAGGTACAAAGCATATTCTGATTGCTGCTGTAGATATTAATTCTTATAGTCCACTCTATGTCATTCTGTCAAAGAGAAAGAAAGATTTTATATGTATAATATAAATTATATTACATCTACAGTTTTCATTCTGCATGGCAGAAATACTACAATGGCCTTATGAAATATAATAACTTTCCGATATCATATAATATGCCACTAGGTGCATGTAAAACAGAGTATTATACAGACATTATGAAGCATCCATGTCCACAGAGTGCAAAGAAAAATTATATCCAATTTTCATGTGTGGTTTAGATTTTAAATTCTTACTTGAGATGAAGACATTAATATTTTGATAGTAAAAGGTCATTTTTCAGTAGCATTCACAGATTGCCAGTAAAAGATAATACTTCCCTGGTGGACCAGCTTTTTTACAATATGTCTTCCACATACTAATGAATTCCCCAGAAAGCAAGGTTGATTCTGTAGTTTGCTAGATAAAGAAAAGAGGACTTGGGAGAGTACTTTATAGTGAATAATGTATTTGATTTATTTCACTCCTTTTCCTGCTTCCAGACTATACAAAAATCCATTTAAATTTCAGATTTTTATAGATCTGTTTGTTATTCACAAATGCTCAGTAAGCAGTTAATGTGTTCTTGTACTCTTAGTGAATTGCTCTCACCATGATCTAATGGTGACCTAAGTAACATATATTGTTGATTTTTTTTCCCCTGACTGGTTGGCTTATTACCATATCTAGAAAGAAATAAATTTTCATCTGAAAGCTTTGTAAAAACACATATTGTATGAGTATTGCCACCAGCCCCAGAACTATGGTTAGTAGCTACAGCACCTCAGGGCTCCTCTCCTTTCTCCTCTGCTAATGGCCTTTTAAAGTTCCCAGAAGATATAGCTGTTTTTCATTAACATTTCTTAGGCTTTTAAGCCTCAACCAGTGGTAATTAAGAAGGTCATTTCTCAGGGAATCATAACAGAAATAACTGGGAATTTTCTAATGACAGAATTTTTCCCCTCGGGAAATTCCATTTTGTTGAAATGGGAACTTCCCATAGTAAGCGGATTCAAAGAAATTCAGAAATGGAGCAGGAATAGGGAAAGAGAAGAAGAGCAATGCATGAAAAAGACTCAGCCACAACCAAGGAGCATACTAGTTAGATTGTTCATCTAAAATGGGAAATATGACCCTGATTAAGATACTGCCTGATTCAAAATGAACTTTTGTCTCCTATAGGGAACCCCAAATGATGATTTTAAGTCACTATAGATTTGTAGGGTATCTTTCGTGTTCTTTCCTGTTAGAGATATTCTGCTCTGCATAGTTAAACGTGCTTTGTGAAAAGGTCTTGAAACTCAGAATCCATATTTCAAGGAAGTGCTTTAAGCTCCAGATAACTGTCTTCTTTTGTTATTTCTGCTGGAGATGTTCCATTTTGGACAAACATCGTAAGTGTATTTGGTACTGGAGATAGCAATAGTACCCTTAGTGCAAAATAAAGAGTAATTTGAAATTCTTACTTCTAGTCCTTATTGCATTGCTTTTGGTTCATTATCTATCTTAGGTATCATGTCAGGTCAGAATCTCGTGTTCACTTAATTATACTAGAAAGTATTGACTCAAAAACAACACAAAGAATTAAAAAAAAAGAAAGGTCTTCCATTCAGCAATGACAGCCTGCATTCGTTTTCAGAGGCACGGAGTTGACTATGCTGAATGCCTACAGTGTGGGACTAACTTCCTTTTGGATGACTTCTAGACGACACTGTCCCAGTGATCTGGCCTTCTCTTTCTCTGTGTCATTTAAAGACTTAATTTGTCGCACTAAACTTGATGTTTTCTTCAGAGTATGCTATAAAATTATGAGCCATCACAAAGCTAATACCTGATCTGTGCAGTATCCCACTACAAAAATGTCTATGTCACAATCAGCCTTTGTTAAAAATAAAATCATATATATTTTTTTAACTATATGTTACATTTCACTCTACAATTATATGAACTATCCTATTTTGTCTCCTCTGGAAAGCTAAATTTTGAGTATATATTGCCTAAATGAAATCAGTGACTTCAAAACAGTCATGACATTGCTTTTTTATTTTTTTGAACAGTTAAAAATGTCTGAGCATTTAAAAGAGTGAACATTTAAAACAGTCAGTTATCAAATTATACAATCATTAAGTGTGTGAGAGACTCTTTATTGTTGAGTTTCCACAGAATAATCAGTCACATATGACTATGTTTTTAATTAACACACTAAAAGGTTTGTATTCACAGATAAGATGTAATGTAGCTACAAGACTATGTAAATTAAGAGCTTTTTTGAAATTTTTGTTTCTTTGTTCATTTTTGTTTTTTGTCATTTGGGGGACAAAGTAGTTATAGCATTTGTGGTATCCAGAGTCATCTGTCATTTGACTGGAAACTCCAAAGTCATGGCTTGATACAGTAGATAAAAATCTTCCAGCAAAGTTTAATAGTATAGTAGTTTCACTCGATAATTAAGTGACTGTAAATCAATATTGAAAAAGAAGGGTACAACGATTTAATATGTCAATTTTCACAATGATTGGCGTGTGGATATTTGCCATTATATTGAGCAGCTCTAAAACTTCCCACTCAGAGAAAGGGGCTTTTTAAGTAATACACAGAATGAAGTTACCCTTCCAGATAAAGTCAGAATCATATTCTTTAAAAGAGCTTTAAATTTGACTTCATGCTAGTTCTTTTGTGTGAAATCGAGGCCTGTAGAAGACAGTGATATTTCTACCATTATTTCATTATGTCCAGGATTTTACTTTATGTTCTTGTTAGCATTGACAGTATCTAAACAAAGGCAAGGGGGAAATAAGGGTACTGTTGGCAAGTTCGAGAGGAAAATCAAAGTGTCTTTACTGGCTCATAGCTTTCTTTCCACTCTGTACATTTTCCCTGCCTTAGTGAGTCCATTTGTTAACATTTATTACCATTATTAGCCTTTAGATCAACTTTCCAAAATTCTAACAACAGTGACCCAGATGACCTAGTCCAAAACACCACTAACTCTTGCCTGTGTGATTCACAGTCTCACCCAGATTATTTTTCACTTTACTATATTCATTCTTAAATGCACTTTTACACTTCATTGTAAAACACACATCAATGTGAGAGGGGTAATACTACAACGTATGGCGACATTTTTCTGTGTGGTGCATTTCTTTGCCTAAAAATCAGTGAAGCTTGAATACAATACTGTTAAACAGAAAGATCTGGTAACTGATTCCCTACTGTTGCGACTGTTGTGTGTTCAGCCGTCCCCCTGATAAGTGACTAAACTCTACTCAGTGAGCAACACCTTGAATGCACTATGTGAAGCTGCAAGGACCACATCAGGGGTAGAGCCAAGGGTTATTAGGTTCATGATTGAAATCACATCAAGATAACATTAACAAAGACAGTGAAAACAAAGACAGTTTGTCACAAAATAAGGGCTTTTTATTATTATTATTTTTTAATCTGTTTTAAGGATGAGTATATCCCCACAAAACAATTGGCATTGAAGAAAAGAGATGGAGTAAGATACTACTGCTATCTAAAGCCTTGCCAAGCAAAAATTGCACAAGGATGACTTCATCTGTGCAGAGCTGCTTTTCTTGATCTTCCTTCTCCATCATTCAGCAGAAGAACTAGAAAAATGCTGCATTTTTAGTTGAGTAGGTAGATCATACATTGAAAAAAATATTCTGCAAACATAGTGCTATTACTACTACTACTACTACTACCACCACCACCACTACCAGGTCAAGCTGAACTGTTTTACCACAAAATTTAAGTTTCAATTTAAATTTAAGGTCAAGTGGAACACACTTTAAAATCCAGGATAAAACACAGTTTTCAGCTGAGTTATTCAGTCTTGTCTGAATCTTTTTTTTTCTTGCATTTTTTCTTTAAAATGTTATTAGAATTTAAGAAAGATGCTTTCTTTCTCCTGACTATGATAAAAACAATCAAATGAAATTCTTCAGTATTTCCAGATAAATTTAAGTTATGACATATAACAGTTTATATTTTTGTGCGATTTAGATAATTTTAGTTTCCCTCTGCAGCCCTCTCTCTTTGAAAATTTATTCTGCAGAATTCAAAGAAAAAAAAAAGCTTACCCATTTTTAATCAAATTTTCAGGAATTTAGTAATAGTAACAAATCAGAGAGCTCCGAGACATCTGTTTAAATTTAAGCAGTTAACCCTTGTGTTCCTATTGACTTCAGTGGGAATGCTGGTGAATCTAAAGGTAACATGAATAAGAGCTTTTGTTGGTTCAGGACACTACAGCCATTCTCATTGGAGCCCTGTAGTGAATGCATGCAACTGAAACTATGCATGGCACTTGAACCAGAGAGACTTTTAAAACATAGCACAGCCATGCCCATATGCCCTGAAAATAATTCAGCATATTATGTTTTTGATGATTTCCTCTCGAAGTTAGATAAGTGTTGCAAAGTGGGAAAGGGCACACAGCTGCACACACGCACATGTGAAGAGCACTTACCTTGTTGTTGCCTTACCGCAGTCAGGTGATGAGCTTATAAAATTAAAAGTTCATTTGAAGAGTACCTCTGAAGAAAAGTGTTTTAGGTGTCACTGTAGAACAGCTGCCAGAGGAAACACAACCGTCTCCAGTGAAGCTTAAGACAAAGCAAATACTAGAAAGAGTCAAAAGGTCCACAGAGCTGTTCGGCGGGGGGTACTCCTAAGTGCCAGTGACAATGCTATGGTGCGTGTGGAGAGACTTGCAGGAGTGCATTCCCGGTTCTGTAGCAGCAGAGTGGGTTTCAAATTGCCCCTACCCTGAGAGGTGCGAGATAACTCATCCGTCTCAGGAATGGGTTAACATTTTTCACTGCATGTTGCTGGCCTAGAGCCGGCCATCGACCCCACATGGCTGCCTTCCCACATGGCTGGCCAATGTTTGAGGGCGTGGGTAAGGTGACCCACAGCTCAACCTGCTATTTACCCCCTGGGCAGAGCCAAGGCCTGTGGGGCTTTTGAAGCCTTCACTGTTTGGTCAGCAGCAGGTTATATAAAAAAAAAATAAGCAACTGTGCTTATGGGATTAGATGGGGAAGTAGACTTGGCTGAAGCCAATTCATCTCAATTGGCTCAGTTTCCTGGGCCTGCTGAATAAGGAAGAGGCAGGAATGCATGGCAGGCATGCAAGAGAATGCTTCAGCTGCTGTGAAACTACTGCCCAAGAATCAGGGCAGCCACAGTATGCCTTTTTTTTGGCCTACTTTTTCTCAATTTCAGGTAAAAGTGTTTTAGAGATTCTCTGAGGCAGAGGTTGGATTTGGACAATGGTGATTAATTGCCACTAGTAAATGCATCCCCATATAAATTTATCTACTTTTTCTCTTTGAGCCCATTCATTTTTCAATCAAGCTTAAATGAAGACAAAGGCTGAAAATAATAAAATTATTTAGAGATTGATCTTAACGTTGCAAGAAGGTAGGATAGCATTTCAACTGTTAAATAAGGAAATTATTCAATGCTACTCTTTATTCCATTCTTGGTTGTACAGACAGACAATACATGGATTGTGTATTCATTTTGCTACAGCAGAGGAAATCATAATATCATTTTGTGCCTCAAATAAAGAACCCCCCTCCCTTGCACCTACAAAAATACACACTTTTTTTTTGTTCTACTCACAGAGCACTTGCACCCCCCTTGAAATCACACAAAATCATTGCATTTATGTTAAAGAAATCAGGATCATACCTTATGAAAATTTTTAGTGACTGAAATGTCTGCAGAAGAAAAAAGGTCTTTTCTTGTTTTTAAGACTCACAGATTTCATTATTCTTTGATGGAAAATTTTGTGTTGCTGCCATATTTGTTACATAGAGATTTAAAAAATGAATATGCTTTTCTTTCTAAAGCTAATAGAGATCATACCTATGATCTTTTCTGTATGTATAAAATATAAATATTTTTAAATCTTTGCATTGGAATTTTATCATCTCAGTTACTCAGTTGCTGTTACTGGAAAAACAAGGATAAGCTTTGCATTATTAACTAATGTTTTTTTCTTTTTTTCCAAACTGAAACAAAACTGTTTCTTTTGGCATACTTTCACTTTGGCTAATCTTAAACAAAGGAAAATCCTGAAAATAAAGTTACTATTTTAATAGACCTGGTTTGATTTAGACTCACAACTTGCAGCTTTACCAACACTCTCTTCATTCTGATGCAAATCATAAGCTCTTCTGGACAGCTGTGTAAGGTGTGTAGTAGGAGGTAGGTTGTTTCTTGTTATAAACACTAGAGCTGTCACACAGTAGAAAAGGCTATGGATCTCACTGTCATAGCTAGAGGACCTTAGTTTATATCATGTGTGTGAAGCTTTTGAGTCGATTAGATTAACACAAGAATTGACACATGTTACTGGTTTCAAAAGGATGTCAGAAATGCAACAGTAAATAACAAAAGCCATTTAATTGCAGCTTGCAGTGCAGACAGTCACATAGGTTAAATATAATTCTAAAAATAAGTGCTATAAATTCGCACTTGGAGGACTAAAAGTAAATATTCAAAGCTTTGTGTAAGATCTTAAATGAAAGACTGTTTTTAAAACCTGGAAAACTGCTAATATTTCCCATCTAAGTTAAAGGATGTTGCAAAAGTTCAGTCACAGCAGTTCTGGTACTTCTTCCTCCTGAACATCTTCAATGTTACAAATCTTTAGCCCATTTTCTTGGCGTACCTTGGATATATCTCGGATATACCTCCTTCAAAATATCCCCACACTATAGCACTGCGACCAGGGACTAAGATCTGTTTATAACCATCAGTACATTATAACTATATCTGATCTCTAAGGACAGCTCACTCAGAAAGCAACATATTTTTGTGATAAGAAAAAAACGGGTTCACAAATAAAATTAAAAAGAAGTTCAACTTCCATTTAGATTCATGACCAATTAAGCTGAGCAGAAGATAGGAAGTCACCCTTTTTTAAACATATCTATGTAACTCTATAGCCTATGACCCTGGGTCACTTTAATGAGACTAAGTTCAGATCTTTAATACAATATTTTGCTGGAACAGCTATGTTGATGATGAGGGTGGTGAAGTGTGATGTGTGATTGACAGAACAGTGCTGGGGAAATCGCTAGCGTGAGAATAGTCATATTGGCAAAACTGAGCTTTTGCTGATACATCCTTTTACTCTGAGGCATGTTGGAGAGAAGCAGGAAAGATAGTAGAAGATTAAGTGATTCTGAGCAAAGCAAAGTTTTTTTTTGAGTTAAAATATATCCATGTTAAAAAGACTTTGCTGATAAAACGTGTCAATGATTAAAATCAGCCAGTCAGTGACAGTATGTCATTTTGGCACTTCAAATACATATATTGGTGTTAAAGCAGGATAAGCAGGTGTCATACAAAGAGTGTACATTTACAAAGGAGCATCTGACATTTCCTTTTGAATGAAAGTATAGGAAAGAGTTATGCTGTCACTGAGGAGTCGTCAAGGATTTTGCCTAGGACTAGAATAGTCCCTTCCCCCTCATTTGACACCCAGGGAACACAGAACTCTGCGATTAACTGCACCGAGCATAGTTGATAGAGTTAAAAACGCTGTCAGAAGTAGAAGCTAGAGAAGACCCTGGTATATTATTGATTGATAGATCAGAATACCTCCTTAAAGAAATTATACAATTATGTTGTTTTAATCTGGGCTGCATGGACCTCTCCCAATGCCCCAAGCCCTCCCCCCTCCCTCCAAAAATGAGGAGTCACTTATTTAGAATCATCAACTCTTTTGGGTAATTACTTTAATTAGGTAGTCTTTGAAAACTGCACATTAGCTACATGACATATCAGAATTGTTGTGGTCTATTGAGTAATTATTTAATTAGGCCACATTTTAAAAATTGTTTGTCTCCCATATAGCTTGGAACCAGCTTCTTCTGGTTTATTTTGTAATTATTTAATGAGGCTAAAGGTATCCACTATAAAAAAAAAAGTCCTTTTCAAGCATAGTGCCATTCTGTGCTGCAGGGGAAAACAATAGCAATAAAAAACCTAACGTGTTTTAATAAGACTTTCCTATATGCAGGAAGCAGATGTTTTTCATAGATAATGTTAAAATAACTGAGGTAAACTGAACAGAAGAGTTGGAGATTTTGTGGTGAAATAATAATGCAAAAGACTAAGTGTGAATGAAGTAAGGAACGTCAGTCCTTCGTCTTAGACCATCTGTGAAAAGAAGAAGTGGAAAGCAGATAACTCATAATACTTTTTTTTTCATGTGGCCAAGGGAAGATGAATCAGGATACTAGATATTTTGGCAATGTGAAGATGATTCAGAGTTCTTAATTAAACACAGATAAATGATCAAAGCAAAATCAGGGTCTAAGGAAACTTTGTTTCTTTGTAAAAATTCTGTCTGGATTACAGGAGAATGCCATCCAACATCATTTTGAGATTAGGGAGGTTCTGCAAACTAGATCCTGCCAACTCTTACACCAGTGCCTCAGATTCTGCTTTGCTGAATGGTTGAAGACCTCAATGTGCACTGCTTCCAAAATGAATGAGACTTTGCTAGAAGCATCCTAGAAATCACTATTCCCAAGTGGTTTTAAAATATGTCTTTTTTTTTTCTTTTTTTTTTTTCTCCTGGTAAATGTGTGGAAGAATGTGCCTCTTTGGCAGAGATATTTATTTTCTGAGGTATAATAATTCTAAAAAGAAAATGGAGAAGTATGGAAAGATTACTGCAAAGACTTAGATTGCTCCTGAATTTTCTATTTGCAGGAGACTTGTTCCAGATTTGTACTAACAAACCGCAGATATATACGTGATGAAATTTACATTGCTAGTTTCATGGAATGGGGTTGTTTATTTAAAAACGGAAGTAGTAATGGAGTTCAGAAACAGTGGACAAATACACACAACAGTATCATCCCTCTGCATCCCATGGCGAAGAATGATATTCCATATATCTCATTGCATGATTTTCTGTTGACTGATGAGGGGAAAAAATGATGATGGAACAGTTTCAAGTAAAAGGAATGAAATGGCAATCATAGTAATCTTGTTGTACCTGTCACGTACCTTGCCTCCCTGATATAGCAATGGAGTTTCAAATAAAAAGATGAGACTCATTCCTGTCTCTGTAATATATGAGACTTTTGTCCTGAATCCTTCCAGCGTTATGGCAATTTAACAAACTACTGTCCATCAGTAAAACGGCAGGAACTGTCTGTGTCCACATGGTGAGCCCGTGTCAGACAGGGAAGCTGAATCTCTGCAAAGGAGATTTATCTTGTGTCACAATATCTCTCAACCAGGAATTGCTCATGAACATTCCCAGTAGTTCCAGTCTAGCAGTAACTAAGTCACCCTAGAGCTGTCATGGGGCTGTCCAATCTATTCCTGAGCTACTTGAATGTAGTAAGAGAATTTTCTTGGCTACAGCAGATAGGTGAGTTAGAGTTCAGGGAGGTATGGATTTTAAATCCACAGGCATCATATTTTAAATCCATGAGTTTAGCACATTTGAACTCCCATAAAGCATTGATTTTCAGTCTTTTGGACTGTATGGGGACCAATGATTTGTGTTTGTCTATATCTTATACAAATACTGAGGTCTAAAGAAAGGAAGACAAAGAAGGAAAAAATGGAAATAAGAAAAAACTCATGACATCCAGACTGCTCCTGAACTGGATTTATGTGAAATTTGGGTTAATTTTATTAATTCTTCTCTCCGTTCCTTGACTCTTTGGCTTCCTAAAAGGATTAAACTTAACACTTTTAAAAACTCCCCAAGTCACAATTCTGGGAAGGGTAATGGTTTTAGAAGGGAAGTCTTGGCTTACGCTCAGGAGGCTGGTCTTTCATTCAAACTTGGCTTCTATTATTATATTCTCTGATTCTATCCAGATTATTATCTCTTGCCAGAATCCCCTCTGAGTTTTGCTGGAAAAAACCTATGTACAACGCTTAACTTGACTGCATTTTTCCTTTGTTTGGCTTCTGAGTATTGGGGCAGATTGCCCCTTCCAAGGAAAAATTTGTGTAAGAGTCTGACTAGGAAAGCTTAAAAAGTTTCACTGTTTCCATTACATCATTTCAGCATGAATCAAGAGATGGAGAGAGGCAGGAATGGAGGGAGGAAAAAGGACAGTTCATTTAAAATGAGCATTTAAGGTGTTTTGATTTTTATAATCTTGAAGATCCCTGAGATTTGCTAGTTTTAGTCAGGTTGAGTTTTTCTAGGCCTAAACTCTCCTATACCTCTGTACCTTCTCATCCAAGGTACCTCTCAAATCACTGCTATCCTGATGAGTTTCCTGGCAGGATGCCCTCATTACTTGAAGTAGTGCCACTGAGACTGAGTAGATGGAGGACTCTGGAAGAGGAGCAGTCCCTTTCCACAGAATATATGTGCATCTTGCTGGACTTTCTTTGCTCAGAGAAACAAAACCCCTGATTTACTTCCTTCTCTACGTCAGTAACTCAATCCTAAAACCAAGGGACAAAGGGAAAATAGAGCCAGCTAAAGACTCGTTTAGTCAGCATAAGCTGAATTGACCTCAGTACTCTTCTTCCTTACTTTTGGCTGCTTCCTGTTCTTTGTGTTTCTGATAGAACTATGAGATAATGTCTCTTGTGTCATAGGAAATTCCTTCACGGTCAGGTCTGGTGGTGTTATGGCAATTCAAACAATTAAGGCGATGTGAAGCCCATAAAAAGCTCAAATACAGTTTCTTCATGGTCTAGGATGAGAAATATCTTCTACATTTCTTATTTTTAGCTAAATTCTTAGCTATTTTTAGTGTTTCTAATAAAAGGCATGAGCTTTGAGATATTTTGCTTGGATTCATCCCATTTTAGAATTACATAAGAACATAAAAGTCTGTTTGAAATATTAAGTTTGTTCTTTTAATACATATAAATAACTTGGAATGACTGTTTATTTGTCCTTCAAACTTGGGAAAGAGAAGGGCGGGAAAATGGGCAGTCCTGATGCCAGTTTTGCATAGGCAGTCTGTTATTATTAAGTATATTTTTACAGGCCAACCATAAACTTTTGATAAATATTGTTTATATTGAATTACTAACGTAACCTGAACTGTAAATCTGAAAAAAAGGGGAAAAAAAAGTTCTGCAAGAGTTCCCAGTTCTGAAACAAACAAACAAACAAAAAAACAGGTATGAAAATAGGTATGGACTTAAACAGACCCTGTCACATTCTAGTAAAGTTTGCCAAAGTCATACTTGAGTAAACCTGCCTGAGTTCCCACATAACGCTGCAATTTTTTTTTCAAGCATAGTTAACTGCCAGGATATTTGTGCATGAATTAAATTTTATTGCCTTATTATCCTTGACTGATTTATGTAGAGATATTTATGTAATGGTAAGAGAACATTTGAAAGGCCCCAGGGTTTGGTTTGCTGCAGAAAAAAATCAAGTGGTTTTAGTGTCAGTTTTGGTATAGATTTCATGAAAACAGTCTTTTTCATCACATTTTCACTGGAATTTCCTAGGAATAAATCTGGCTAAAACAATATGCTGGCTCACAGTCAAGATGTGCAGAGTTTTCTCAGAAGTGCTATGGATGTCATTCTGGAATACAGGAATTTCCTTAGCTCATAAAAGGAAATTCTAGGGCAGTGACAGCTCATTTCAGTGTATCTGCAGTACTGTTTTTCCCTCCAAGGAGTGCATTTTTAATGAGATACACGCAAAGCAAATAAGTCAGTTAAAGGATGTGAATGTCTCTGGTTTCTGTTCTGACCTGCAAGTTTTCAGTGTCCCTGTGGAGTCAGTGAGTGACAGGAGTATCCAGCCCCACTCGAGTTGGTGGCATAGAGCAAACAAAGGGTGCTTGGAATGACACAGGGACCGGAGGTGTCAGGGGGCCTGGGACCACGATGGAATCTTCCAGTGGGAAATCTTGGCACTGCCAAATGCTTTGCAAACCTGCAGATAAACCATGCCAGACAGCAATGTCACTTTGATGCAGGTCCACAGAAATCAGTGGGACAAATTCTCTAGAAGGGAGCAGAATTGGTACCAACACCACGTTTTGCAGCTGTGTCAGAGCAAGAGTTGGGGCAGGCACAATCTTTGGATCATCTTAGGCTTCCGTTTCCCAGACTGAATGGGAAGGTGCTTTGAGCGCTGCTGGCTTTGGCAAACCCTTCCTGCATAGGTTTTCTGGATTGCTTTCTTGGACTTAAATGCCTATGTTTCATCCAGCTCCCATTTTAGGCACCAAGTAGGTGCTCTGGAAGTTGTTCCACAGTCCTCTTTTCAATACCCAGGTCCAAAAAAAGTCAGTGACAATGAGCAAAAATCCACCAACCTGCTTGGCAAATGCAGCTCAATATGTTTTGAGGATGTTTGGATTTTATGAATAAAAAAGCTGCCTTTTCTTTTGTCCTTGTTCAGATGTTGCCACTCAGCTGAAAGAGACAATGTGAATGACAACTGCAAAAAAAAAAAAAAAAAAGATATCTCTATATTGTCAAAGGGTTGTCATTTGGGGTCTCTAATTGAGAGGAAAGAAAGGTTTTATTTTCTCTTCCCTTTGTGTCACATATCATTTAGCAAGTTTCTTCAAATAGCTCTTTTTTTCTTTTTTTTTTTTTTTTTGAAGAAATTGAAGGCAGGACAAAATCTTTCAAATGTTTTCCTGAAGAAATTATGCAAAAATGTCCTTTTTTTTTTTTTTTTTTTTTTTTTAAATATGATGAGAGTGGATCTCCTACTGCCTTTGAATTGGTTTTGCCAAGGTTAACTCCAGAGCTGGAATTGCACAGGTGAACCATAGAGCTAGCTGGAGACAGGAAGTAACCCAAAGGCATTTGCTCTCTCCACAATGCTCTGTAGATTTAATAGACTTTACTGACACAGAGCACACGTCTTATATCTTACTCTTTTATGCAATTTAGGTTTACCATCAGGCTTAACCCACCTAATAAATTCATCCCATCTAACCTGTCAGTAAGGGAGAAACTAGAGGTCTGGGATCTTCCTACGGCGGTAAGTGCATGAATACAAGAAACTATTCAGTCTCCTCTCTGCTGGCTGTTCAAATCTTTTTAACTCCAACCAGACATATCCAGAATAAATCAAACTCTAAATTCTTACCGTGAAAAGTCTGAATAATGCAAATATAAGTGTAAAAGATATGGCTCTTCCCAAGAAGGAATGCCTTTTTGCTTAAGTGACTTTTTTAAAGACTACTTGATAATTATGAAGTTTAAGAAAAAAAAAAAAAAAAAAAGGAATAACATTTTTTCAGCTTGTAATACTAGGATTACATCAAGCAATGTGGTACAACTGGAACAATTTTGTTGACCTTACTGAAATGTGTGAGAAAAAAAATCTAATAGAGCTTAGATCAAAAGCAAGATGTTCACTGTCCCTAAAACATGAGCTTAGTCTTGTTCGTTCTAGGGTTTAAAATGGAATTCAGTTCTGCTGTGAAGAACTAGAAATGTTATTGGGAACTAGATTAAGCAATATGATGAACAGAGAATGATGATATATGGCATTGGTTTTATGCCTTGCACATCTTTTATTCTAGGCAATAGATAGGAGGTAACTAAGTTCTGCAGGAAAATCTCAAAAAGTCAAAAGATTTGACATTCTATGTTGGCTTCGTAGAATTTTCTTGTTATTAATTCAGATTCGATTCTGACATCTGGGGTTGTGGAATAAACACAGACAAGAGAGAAAAGTTTATCCTTTGGGGATACTGAAGATAATTTCTTGAAATGTCAGATATTCCTACCTCATCCTTTTATATTCACTTTTTTTTCCCTAGCAGTCTATTTTTGCAGTTTTTGTTCTACATGCATCTCCTATGCATTTTTTCAACTTAAACTATTCTAATGAATTAAAATCATTCTGATACTTTAATTTTATATCCTGCAATAATATTCAGAAAACAGGGGATTTCTTTTTTTTTTTTTTAATTTTGAATGGTATTCATGATGGTAGAGAAGCACTAAGGGCACATGTAAAAGTTTACTGACAGGAGCATCATGTGTCAGTGCATGGTAGGAAACAAGGCTTCATGATTGGTGGATATCCCCTAGTGCCTCTGAGGGTTTGACTACTGTAATATTCTTACTGACTTTCTACGAGTTACCTGGGTTATTTATCATAAATAAATGCTAATGCTCAGTATCACATAATACATTTTCTCTCCACTAAATACCTTTCTTTCAGATGGTGATCCAGACAGAACATCTTCCATACTTCATGGTCTCTTTTGTATTTAGACATTCATTTCATTTTGTTTGTGCATGCAGGTGGTTCTCCTGATGTTCAAAATGTATGAAAAAAAATTCCACCCGGGTATACTGGAGTTTAATTTTTCTTTTCCTTGGCTTCTATACTTGTGTCTTTCCCTCTGCATAGAATATGAGACTATGCTGGCAGACTAATAGATCACCTAATCCTGCTTTCTCTTGCCACAGATAGGGTACTTGGGGGTTCTAAACAACTTGTATAGCCAAACTTTTTTGCACTACTTTTTGGACCAGAACTTGTTGTAGCCTCAAACTCTTTTTTGTTGTTGTTGTTTTAGTAAAAGACTACACTCCTCCCTCACACCTTCCTCTCTCCCCTTGCCACATAATGTAATGAATCTTCCTCATGATTTGCAAGGAGGGTGTAGGTTTTTGTAACCTAGGATATTTTGGTATGTACATTTGACGCCTGATATACACAGTATCTGTTGAGATTCATGGTTGTAACTGCAAGATAAAAATCACATATTTTGCTTGCCTGAATAACCATTATTTCAAAATAAGGGAAGCACCTGAAGAAATCCCTTTCAGGAAGGGGAAACAGAGATATAAGATGAAGGATAGAGGTAAAAAAAAGGTCATTTGTTTTCTTTTGGGTTCACAGAGGTTTAGGTGAAAGTTTTGATTGTTCCCAGAACAATTGGGCTACTGTGTTGCATTGTCTGGGCTCAGACTTTACATTTAATTTTGTCTTGTTGCTCTTGTACTAAGCCAGTTGCCCTAGTTTATAAGGATGGAGTCACACACTTGCCTAGCTTGTTTAACTGCTTCTGAGATTTCGATCTCTTGATGGTTGTTAGTTTCTCTGTTCCTTCAGAGTATGAAAATATGATCCACGTATTGCTGCAAATATCCTATTTATGAGCTATAGTTTCTATGAATATGGGTACAAACACGCACAAATGATCATTTACTCAGAAAACAAAGATTAACAAGATTTGTATCTATTCTTTTATAGAATATTTTCATCAGATTTTCAGCTTTTGTAGAAGTAACCAGTGTGCAAGCTTGAGATTTTCCTCTCCAACATCTACTGTAAGTTTATTTATCAGTTTTTCCCTTACAAAATCAGACATGCTCTATTCATAATAAAATCTTTTATACAATAACTTCCTTCTAGGAAACAGATTCCTTCATATAAACCTTAACACAACCCTTATTGAATTGTTTGCATCAAAAATTAGGCATTACTATAAATTTAACATTATTACTATAAATTTAATAACATATTGGTCATTCTATACTATGTTCAGGTTTTTTTTACATATGGAAAGATATGGTATTTATGATGATACTCATGATTCTCAATAAAATTTCTCAACCATTTCCTGAATCTGTCCACCCAAATTTGTTTAAAATAGACCACTAAAAGGGAAGGAAAATATGTTTAATATTGTATAAAATTAATGAAGTTTTTCTTCATGGAATAATTCTGTTCACAGAGTTTTGCAGAGTTAAAAAGTTTAATGCATGAGAATGAAGACAATCAAGACCACTGAACTTCTATTCTGATCCCCAGTGTATCATTTTACCTAGTTATCCCTCTACAGAAGGTAAGTTTCGAGTTTGACAAAAGCATGTTTCCCAGAGAGACAGATTCAACTTGAAGATATGAAGAGAGAGAATGTGTCAATTCCCTTGAGGCTTAATTCTCATCATGAATCACCCTCACTCTTAAACTCTGCTGTTTGTGTAAGGTTGGCTTTGCTTCCAACCATTATTATTTGTTATGCCTTAACAAGTAGAGCCCATATTTTTTTGTATCCTTTCAATCAAGTCTGAATCTTCTGAATAAGTAATCTGGTAACCTCTGGTAATCTCTCTAATCCCTGAATTTCAATATATTTGACTTGAATTATGCTAGTAATTATTTTTTTGTACATCAATTTCAGATTTCCAGGAGTAATTTTCTTTTTTAATCATGAGCATAAGGAACTGCTACATTTTTTCCAGGAATTCAATTGCATTCAGTTTTTGAAGTCACATTTCAATAGAGTACTGAAAAAAAAAAAGAAGTGTATGTAGAAAATGGAACCAACAAAAATAGTATGGCTTTTTGCAGATTTGTTTTCATATCTGCAAAAATATCCCTAGATCATTTTTGGTCAGCGCTTTATAACTTTTTGAATCTCCCTTCCAATTTAGAACATTGTAAAAGTTAGTCTTTTCCATAAAGTAGGTTGTGAAATGCTCTTAACTGTTTATTTTTAAATTGCCAGAACATTCTTGATACTTGACCTAAAGTTTTTATGTATGAAAAAGTATGCATGTATGTATGTAAAAAAGAACAATGAAATAAACAGGAAAGAAAGAAAGACATACACTCTTGTGTTTTTTATTGAGACAAACCCCAAAGACTTGTCTCATAGTCAATACCTCATTATAGCACAACCTCGGGCTGTTTATCTCCAACATATTCTGTCCTTGTTCATCTTAATTTGTGTGCTTTTTTTTACCTATCTTTCTCATTTGTACTTTAAAACAGTTATTTATATTATAGTGTTTCAAATTTAAACTTTACTGAAATCACTGGTAACCATCATCATAAACCATGAAATCTGTTACATTTATAGATTGTGAAGATCTCAGAAAACTCTTGTCTGAAGTCCATCAATTTATTAGAAAGAGTAAATATTCAAGCCTTCTGGAGCAGATTTGGTAAAACTGATGCCTTCACTATGGAAGTCAAACAAGCTGTATCAGTTTTACCAAGAAGCTTATCCACTTCCCTTTATGCCTACCAATTTTCAGAGTTATTCTGCATGCCTATATGTGCAATCATCTAAAGTATTTTTTAATATTTCTTGATAGACTTAGCAGACTCTGGTCAGATTCTGAACTTTTTACAAATGAGTCTGTCTTATGCAACCCAACGCTTTTCAGCCTTGACTGTTGTATATTCCTTATTTCATTTATGCAAAATATTTGATTTCATGTTTACTAAATAACTTGATCTTCACTTTCTGCTGCCTGTGATATTTCCTTATGTTTGAATGTCCTTGGTATATTTACTTTCAGCATGCTGATGAATTTTCCAGGACTGTGAAGGTGTAGCCTTCTGTCAGACTTTCACAGGAAGTTCCATCTGAACATGAAAAAAGCTTCTCTACTGTGAGGGTAACACAGTACTCAAACAGGTTGCTTAGGTTGGGGAGTCTCTTTCCTTGGAAATATTCAAAAGCCATCTGGACATAATCCTTGGAAACATGCTCTAGGTGACCCTGGGCAGGTTGCATTAGATGATCTCCAAAGGTCTCTTTCAACTTCAACCCTTCTGTGGTTCCTATAGTAGGAGGTTTCTATGTCTTTTAGTGTATAATAACTATGAGGCAAATTTTACTCCCTGCTGATATGCTTTCCAGCTTCTTCCAAGCGACCATAGTTAATGTAGCTAGAAGCTGATGCTTTCATATAACTGCAGTTTGAAGAGGCATCAATAGCTCTGCAATGTGAGCAGAGATCACATTGCAGAAGTCACAGATTTGAGTAAAAGAAAAACGGGTCTTCTAACATGTAGTATTGGTCTCTGAATTTTAATTATGGATCTTTTCCTAGTTCTGTCTTCTTGCTAAATGCCTGCTTATTAATCATGAGAAACCATATAGAATGTACTAGGATTCTCCATGACAAATGAGGATCCACCCACTTAAACAAGGTGCTCAAGAGGCTTTATCCATAAGTTCCAATTCTACTTCATTACATTCCCCTATTGGAAAATATATCCCAAATACATGTTGATGTCTTACTATTTTGCTACATCATTATTCATTACAAAAAAAATAAAAAAAACACCCCTATAAATACAGTCTCTGTTGCTTTAATTTGTATATCTTCATTTAATTGAGCAGTGAAGCTCTTTGAATTGTTAGCAGCGAAAGTGCATCATCCTGCAGCTATAAATTTTTATAGTCAGTTTTGTAAATCATCACCAAGATTTAGCTCAGAGAAAAATATCTGGAAGAGAGAAATGTGTTATATCCTGTGATAAATAAGTTTATTGAACTGTTGTTGCTGTGCTCTCCAGCAGTATACGTGGTGTCAGCCTTCACAACGGCTGGGTAGCCATCAACCATGGAAAGGCAGCTGTCCCCTGCCCAAACAGCATCAATGATGGGCTGATAGCTAAGCTGCAGCCTGTTCCCAGCCTAGTCTCTCTAAACACTTCAAATCCATTAATGAAAAGGGTAGAGGCTTAAAAGTAACTGAAAGAACTTTCTAAAGATTTTATTTAAAATACATAACAGAATTTAGAGCACTGGCACTGTAGCAAATAGGACAAAGCATCAAATTTATCTAAAGCATTACTCGCCTGTACTAGTTTTCCATGCAGACATTAACGTTATTTACCTTGCCTCTCTTTAAGATCATTTACTTTCACAAAACTTGTTAGAGTGGCAGAAGTGCCTTTATCTCTGATTTACATGGGAGGAAGTTAGTGTACAGCAAAACACTCCGCCTAAAGTTGCACAAAAAGCATACAGTGCCTAGGGAAGCTTAGTGCTAGATTATTTCCGTGTGCATTGGCCCTTTCTTCCTCATTAAATCATTCTTGTTTTCATAGAGGAAAATGAGGGAGTAGTTTACTGCGAAATGTAGTGTGAACACAAATTCTAATGCCTGTGCATGACCAATGACACATATAAATATATATCCTAGCAGTTGCTTAATACAAACTGGAACATAACAGAAATCTTTCAGGATTTTTCTTGGAAATACATTCAACATGTAGGTTATATAAAATCTAAATTATTTGTGTATATAAATAATTCACAGTAGCGTTGCCCATAACTGATAGAAAATTGACTTGAACTGGAATGCCAAAGCACTATAAGTCAGTGGATTTGAAGCTAGAGCAGGTAATGGAAAGACTTTGCTGTTGCTTCACACATTGTGCCATCGCATAAGTCAGCCAGAGATGAAGTGCAGTCATTCAGTCTTGTGTGTGAAGAAATAAAGATGTGATGTTCATGGTGGAAAACATTTGGGTATTTACAATTTGTTATTGCATACCACAGTAACTGTGAGATAGTAAGATTAAGATTAACCACTTGCCAGATAACATCATATCAAGCATCTTTACTGGGGTTATGCAGATTAATGCTTATCTCTGAGAACTCAGGGAACTATCCAGGAGACTTGCACCACAAGATGCTTTTCTCCTATATTTAGGATGATTTAGAGATAGAGAAACAAAGTGGTGGTGGCAGCGGCAGGAGAGCTTTAGTTACAGGCTTGCCATGAGGCATCCTAGTGAAAGATTAGTGAGACAGGCTGGATGGAACTGGAATAGTTTTATGTAATCTTATACAAAGAATCTTATGCCATCTGACAGAACAAAACAAGGTAAGTTGCTTTGAGAAGCCTTGTGATTTCCATTAGATCCAGCCATCTGATTTTTGTCAGATTGCTATTAATGACCTCATCTATCACAATCCAGAGTGATGTACAGTTCATAATCATTTCACTTTATTTCAGCATGCAGGATGTTGGTAGGGCTGAGTGTTGCTGGAGGGTACACTAGATGGCATTCTTGATAACTGTGCATTTCTATATAAACTTGCTGATGCTCAAATATGATCTAGGGATTCCTGGAATAATTTCAGCAAGCGTGTTAAATTCCCCATCTGTGGCAGTTGCTTAAATGCTACACATATAGCTCTGGCTGCATATCACTTTCCTAGATACAGGCAAGTGAATGACTGGTGTTTTAGCTTTGACGGGTCGTTAACTAGTTGTCAGTGAATTGCTGGGCTACCTGCTCGGAGGCAGTGGTCTGTTCAGTGTAAATCGGCTGCCTCTCCTGACTCCAGAGCAACTAAGCTCCTTTACAGAAGTGCTGGATCTGGCCCGCTGCCTTTAAACCTGTGAAGAAGCCTGGGGCAGAGAGTCATGATGACCTTCTTCACGGTCTTATTGTAACATTCATCCTCTTTCTCCTTGTAGTAGTTGGCATCGCTAAGTCGCATTTAATGTGAGATAAAAAACAGCTTAGGGCAAAGCCCTTTCTGTTTATGTTTTAAACTGCAGAGCATTCTTTGGGGACCCGTAAAAATAAAAGCCAATAGGACTGATGTCCATCGTTTCAACGACTCTTATCTGCACCATTTAAATGAACACCGTCAGTATTTAGGATTCTTGCAAGAGATAAATCTTTTGTATTTATATTTTTGTTAGAGATCCAGAAGATTTTGCAAATAAAATTTGTTATAAATAAATGTTTATGAATTCAATATAATATTTCTATGTGACACATATGTAGCTGTGGGAGGATTTTACACTGTAGTAATACAAAAGAATGAAGTATGATCAAAATGTCTGTGTTTGTTTGATTCAAAACCTCAAAGAAAGGAGTAATCAGTCAGCTAAGAATTATTCCCTGCTAGAGGGATATTTATCAATCATTCTGACTAAAAGAAAAAAAAATCAAAGAGCAGACTCAACCTAAGTATTCAGCATTACTCTGGCTTTTGAGGTTTCAGATATGATTTCTTGGTCAGTGATTTTATTTATTTATTTTTTTGAATAAACCACTACTAGGCACAAAAAACAGATAGACTGTGAAAGAAAGAAGCTTCTCTGTCTGCATTTCAGAGTCATCAGACTATGATCATGATCTGTGTGCTGTGTACATTTGAATCACTGAACTGAAAGAAATCTTAAAAATAACCAAAAAAAACCCAAAAAAAAAACAAATGTGTCTTTCTGCTCCAACACAGGATGTAGTGTTTTTAATCTATAGCAAATGATTTCTTAACATCATTTTGTGGTCAGCACTTGCATAAAATTTTGAATATATGCTAGAACTAAATAAATAAACAAACAAACCCAGCTAGGTCTGTAAGTATTAAATATGTTGAGCATTACCTCAAACATTCAGATGAGCAAAATGGGAAAGGAATGCACATGTAGCAGTAGTATTTGTTTTTCATGTTGTCATTTGTTTCATCATGTTGTCAGTATGGTAGAAAACTATTCGGTGTTACTATATGGTATATGTTATATGGTAATTTATGTTGTTTCTAAATTTACCTTATGTGTTATTGGCTATCCCTGTTACTAATTTTCCATTTGCACCAACTTAAACACGGGGTTAAAATGGGGTCAGTCACACTGTCAGGCCTAACTGGTTCAGGCAAGTAGTTTAGTGAAAGCTAAAGATTAGAGACACTAATTGGGGAATAATGTCACCTGGAGTCTTATTCATGTAATTGTGTCACATTTAGTCTTTTGACTACACAGAGTTGAACCTCTCCCTTGGTTTCATTTTGCCTGTGGATTTTAGGTTCAGAGAAAGCTGTTGGGAAAAATGTAGGAAAACTTAAAGCAAACCTCAAGTTGAGTCATTTATTTCGTCAGACAATGATTTATTCAGCAACCTTGAACTCTTTTTGAAATATATGCAAACATGCTTTGACATGTTCCGGTGTGCAAGGCACTTGAAGTTACTCATGAAATGACATACGTCAATCAGAGGCTGGATGTGAGCAGTGCTCATATCCATGCTGCCAAGGTCCAGCCCTGAGTGGCAGATCCAAATATAACAGATCAACCCCTGCTTGGAGTTTGCGCTGTGTTTATTGCATCCTACTTGTCTGTGAGGTCCATCATCGCGTTCACATGTGATACCATTTCTGCTTCCTGGTTGGATACATTCCCATGCCAACAAACATACCTGAAAAGAGGCTCACGAATTGTTCCAGCACAAACACTTGTACATACATATTTGCATGAGTCAACTTCTATTTATGTGATCAGCAAACAAAAATTTGCTGATACAAACACCTTGGCAGAAAAATAGAAGAGAAAATAAGTACCATCAAGCTGAATTCATTTTTTTTTCTTCTGAAAAAATGAGTATTTTTCTCAGCCTTTCTCACCTTTACAGCACCCTTGTTTATATAAAACTCTAATTTTTGCAGTGTCTGCTTCTAAAAAAAAAAAAAGGAAAAGAAAGGAAAAGAAAGGAAAAGAAAGGAAAAGAAAGGAAAAGAAAGGAAAAGAAAAGAAAAGAAAAGAAAAGAAAAGAAAAGAAAAGAAAAGAAAAGAAAAGAAAAGAAAAGA
>JAWLRI010000833.1:7825236-7849164 GCA_034781795.1 Crypturellus tataupa | reverse complement strand
AGAAAAGAAAAGAAAAGAAAAGAAAAGAAAAGAAAAGAAAAGAAAAGAAAAGAAAAGAAAAGAAAAGAAAAGAGAAATCTCTATAGATACAATTGCTACACCCTGCTGTACTCTAAAAGATCACACAGGCATTATGATGATCTGAAGGTGAGTGTCAAGCTATTAACAAAACCTTAATGAGGTGAGCTTTAATTGATTCCAGGTTTCATAATGAAATTTCAAACAGTTCTATGCAATGAAAAGCTGCATGGAGTTGAGTCACATCTGATTTTTTAAAGAGAAATTATAATGATTCTTTGTTAGAATGCACTTTTCCCTGTAAAAGAGAGGCATGCTTCAGTGCTAACAAGAAATCACTGCAAAATTCTTACACTGAATATAGAAAAAAAGTGTGAAGTATGACTATGTGTGTAAACATATTCACACATATATGTGTGTGTATACACATGTATACATGTGTATGTACACATGTGTGCATGTGAACATAAATACATATGTATACATATACCAATGCACACCTCTGAGTATACACATATATATAACAATATATACACAGGCACATGACTGGCATATTTACATACTTTAATATTTAATAGTTACAGAGGAGAAATCAATTCAGCTTTGCTTTGAAGATAGTGGGTTTTTTTATTTTATTTTAATTATGACTTGTAAGTCTCTAGAATTTTAACTATACGTCCAAAGGAGGAAAATTTCTAATTCCATGCTGTGGTAAAAATGGCTAATATGTAATTATACTATGATTTCAGTATCTATTTCTCTCTAAAATAAAATCTTATTGGAACAGATAAGGCATCTAATAAATATTAGCTTTAGATTCTCAGATACAATAATAGTTTTTACAGTTTGCCTGCTTATGTTTTGCTTCATACAGCTGTGCATGGGAATCTGGTCTGCAGGTTATTATACAGTCTCAGCATTCCAGAGTTGAGTTCTCTGCAGAGATTGATTGAAAACATACTTCACCTTTGATGTGTTTTTTCCCCATTGCCTTCATATTTAGTTCATTATGTTATTCCTGGAACGCTGAGTCTTTCTGACATTCATACACTCACGAGGACAGAAAAAGGTCTGGCTTGCATTTATTATTAGATGCAAATTATATCTAATATCCTGTACTTAAATAAATCTCCAAGTACTGTCTTAAACTGATAAATGCCAAGAAATACAAACTGAAAGCAACTTTAGATCATAGTGACACGACAAATATCATCACATAAAGATTTAGGCATTGAATATTGACCTTGACTTTGCATTCTCAGGCTGTGCCTGGATGAAGTCAAAAGCTTAATATTAGGCTTTTATTGTATTCATTAGCAATCTTTCATATTGTACTGGAGCTGCATGTCAAGCAAAAACGCATTAAAATGTGTGTTATATCACTATGAGATCACTATGAGTCTTTATCTCGTTTCGCATTGAAGGCTGGTTAATCCCTTCCATTTTCTTTTATGGAGGGATTTTATGTAGACCACACAACAGCCAGAGGGATGAGACTAAATCATATCATCTCTCAGCAAGAGGTAATAGAAGCTTTGAGCATGTGAAGTTCTGAGATATGTGGTGAATAGCTAGCAGATCTGGAGATTGGCCATGCTCTACTATGTCATCTTTTGACCAAAAAAAATTCTCTATGTCTGGCAATAGTGTATTAGATATAATTTTATGTCTACCTCTATTTTGCATAACTGAACATTTTCCAAGTTGTGTTTGTGGAATCCATGCAGACAAATATCTGAAAGATAATCTGAATGGATTATTTAAGCAAATGGAAAGGCACATAAAGGTACTGAGTCTCTGTGTAATGTGTATCTTGACTTTCCCTTAATAAGCATTATCATTTTACATGATGATGGTTAAGGTCACAGTCTGGTCATGACTAGCAAATTCTGCAAATCTAGGTTCCACTTAAAGCACATATCAGCCACAGTTACGTCTATTCACTTTGTATATTCACAAAGTAGGGAATAGCTCAACTCTGAGTTTCTTTCCAGCCAAAAAAAGAAAATGTAATTCCTTGTTGTCTCCTCAGGCAAATGTGGTAACCACTGGGCTCCAGGTAACACAGGGAGTTGGAACAGGAAAGATAAATTCCGTATGCTTGTTGAAGCTTGTCGTGTCACTTTGTAGAAAGGAATGCAGGATTCAGGGAGTATTAAATAGAAAGCACAGATGAGGTATCACAAAGGACATGTCATGCTCAGAAGAGTCATGATGACCCTTCTATTTTCTTTTTGGCCCAAAGAGTTCAGTTACTTTCTACATAGCCTACCAACTCTGACCACTGATCTACGAAGAAGAAAGAAATCTCTTGAGATTTTTTCTCAAAATCTCTTGAGGTCTTGAGAATGGAATTAGCTTTCCTCTCCTACTTCCTTAGAAGTCACTTATTTTTTAAGTAAATGTTTAGTTGCACTATGTCCTTCTCCATGAATTCAGGAGCTGCCATTTCCTGTTTTCAAGGTATCCAATCTGTTTTATGTGAAGACATCTACTCTGATAATGCTTATCAGGTCAGGACCCTGGGGGAAACTTGGTGAAGGAACATCTGCCTGACAGCTGGTCTTCAGTATGAACTATATAGTAGGGTGTTTAACTGTATCAAAGCAGAAACACTTTTGCAGTTGTACAGAAGGTAAGCTCCTTGGGAAGTTTAAGGTCACAGAAGGTAAAACTTGTGCCTTGAGGGTTAGGTGGAAGCTGCACAGGAGTTTTTAGGAACAACATTTTGGATCTAGTTTTGAAATATCATCCTTTCCTCAGATAAGGTGCCTAAATCCTTTTCTTTTGTTTGTTTTGGTTTGTGATTTAGCCTTAAATCTCAAGTCAGATAATATCTTGCCCCAAAGCAAGACTGGTGTGATGAGCTTAAGTATGAAATGGGCCCTTCAGTCACTTGTCAGTTCTCTGAACAGTCAGCTAGTTCTCAACAGACCAGTTTTGCAGCTATCTCCTGATGGAACAATGATCTGAAAATATAACTTCTTCCTCTCTGAATATATATATTGCATAACTAAAGTAATGTCCAAGCAAGCTCCAGTGGTCAACCTGCATTAAGGGGAAGTCCAAGACTCTGAATTAGGTCCTATTTCCAGCTGTAGATTAATTTTTAATTTATTAAGAGTGACTGATTTTCTTCTTGTTATTCCTTGGGCAGTCACTTAACCTTGCATCAAGCTTTATCTAGCAGAATTGTAGGCTATCAGCATTTACCTAACACACAGAGCATTGTGTAGTTTAACTACATGGTTACAAGGTTCACTGAGAATCTCAGATGAAGGATTCTTTACAAACAGGCTTTTTTTGTTGTTGTTTTTTTGTGGAGGTTATATTTTCATAGCAATAATATTATCTTATATGCTCATCTCTGAAGAGCTCGCTTTCTCCAAAAGCAGGAAATGATTCTGATTACAAAGAAGAGTACATCTATGCAAATAGTACCTACAAAACCACTTCCTTTGAAGAAACATCATAAATTATAGGACAGAAGGTATTTAGGAATACTAGGTACTGGTAAAAAAATGGTTAGGCACCATCAGTACAGTAATACAGTCATTTTTATAATGTATTTTCTATGAATTCAATATCTTTCATATTTCTATGAAAGGAAAGTACCTCCTGGTGGATAAAGAGTATACTTCATAAATGAAGGAGCAGGTGACTAGTGGTTGTGTCTCCATAGGACAAAAGTGTTTTGAGTAGGAAGTCACTTCTACCCATGACAGGACAATATGCTGATTTTTGACAATTATAAAAACTATCATGTGATTAGGACCTCTGGTTTCAGGGATGACAGATTAAGAAGAGAGTGAAAAGTAGTTAACACTGGTCTTTGCATATCCATGTAAATATCAAATAGAATACAAGGACCTAGTATGATGAAGATCTCTAGATATGTGCTTTCACCCTTTACAAAGGGTAGCTGGAGAAAGGGTCATAGAATAATAGAATCATTATTGTTGAAAAAGACCTTTAAGACCATCAAATCCAACTGTAAATCCATCACCACCATCCCTACCATGTCTCTAAGTGCCTTATCTATGCTTCTTGAACATTGTCAAGGATGGTGACTCCACCACTTTCCTGGGTAGCCCACTTAAAGTCTGTCCAGAGCATTGTGGGAGACACGAGACAGCAGGTAGAAATACAATGGGTAATTCTTTAGGAAATGGAAGTCCCTAATGGAAGTTCAACCTTTGTTTTACTGGCATAATAAAGATCCAATATCCACACTGCATTAGAAGGACATTTTTTTCAGTCCTTAATGTAAGCTTCTAACACACTGTGGGCAATGAAGTGTAGCCACATTGAAATTTAACAGCATATTCCAGCCAGCATGATAGCTAAGCATATACAAATTAGAATAAGTTGTTAACAGTTATCTGCAGATGTCCCTACTTTGCTATGAACAATAAGTCCTCATTTCTGAGGCATCTTCAAAGAGGTTGTTTTCCTTGCAGCAACTTCAAACAAATATTTTTCTCTGAAATGAGTGTTTCCCATTGTTTTTCAACAATTCTAACACTCTATTGTTAGAATAAGGAAATGGACAAAATCTTTGTTCTTATGTAACTCCAATATTTTGATAAGCTTACCTGAATGTACAGTGTACTATATGATATTTAGTACACAACATTTTAATCTGATTTGCCTGTTCCTAACCCTTATTTGTTTAAAGAGAATATTTACTAAGGACAACAAAAAGTATCTAACTTTTAAAAATTGGAATATCCTTTCCCAGAAGACTGTTCCAATCTACTATCTGAGGATTTTTTTAACCAGATTGTCAGCAGAAAGAAATCATTTAATAGTTCCTGATATATTTAGCTTTCATTAATTTATTGAATCCCATTTTGAACCCATATATATGATTTCTTTTGGATGCAGGGTGGTAAGCTGTTGGAGCAGTGATTTCACAGACAAGTTTTGAGCTGCTCTATCTTTTCTTGGTGCAATGTAAAACCCTAAGTGTTTCATGTTTATGAGATAAGCTTTTACAGGACTGCATTAGTACCATGTTAAATTTAAGCATTTAGCAGCCTAAAATGACATATGTGATTCAACTCCTGCATGAAACTTCAGATTAAAGGTTGCAAAATGATTAAACTCAGGCCTTTGGTCTATTTTTAGTCATGGATGGAACCTGTGCACACGTAACTGACCTTTGGCTTTTTACCTCCTGCACTACCTTATGACAAAACAGATGTCAGCACTTTAGTATATGTCCACTGTCTGTCAAGCAAAAATCAGGAAATTTTTCTCTCCTTTTTAGATCCTGTCAAATCCAAAAGGATTACTTTGCCAGTTCATCAATAATCAAAAACTGCAGAACTCACAATGTCTTACCTAATTGTTGTAAAGCTGCTAATAATATTAATGTATTTTAGAAAAAGAATTAATGGTTTCTCTGAGTTAATAGTGATCATCAAAAAGATTAATTGATCACTCTTTCCTCCCTTTCTCCTGCTTCAGAATCCTATATAGCTTTTTACCTAAAAATATTAGATACAACTACAAAGTATAGTTTTGTTATCCACTTGTTAACATCATGCTTCTTCTAACTGTGAGAAGATGTAGAAATGGAACCCAAGAAAAGTAAAATAGTACAAATTTTTCAAATGCTGATAGTGGTTCACTTCATCTGATTTCATAGATTCATAGGGTTCTGCATTTGCAAGGTTAAAAGAAATTTATCTAACTACTACTCCATTTTTCTGGTTTGATGATTTCAGCTGCATGGGTCTAGAGTATCAAAGAGTAATAATATATATTTATTTAGTGGAAACAGGACTTTGAAGCCAAGTTTTTAACAAACAAAACAAAACAAAAATCTTAATGATTATACTTACTGAATGGTTAGGTAGAGATATTCTTTCAGTTTTGAAAGCAGTGTTTCAAGACATTCAAATAATTTGTTAATTTTAGACCTCTTGGTAATTTTTGACTCCATAGTACAAACTAGAAAATTTTTGCAAAAGTTATGTGAAAGTTTCCAGAGTAGACATAGGCTCAGCGCCAAAATTACAGAATCACTTGATTGTCTTTATTTCTTAGGGTTACTGCTGGTAAAAAATTACATTCCAATCAGAGATGGGTAGTGTAGGAAAGAACTGTTCAACTGGAAAGCAGCCGCCAAGGAACAGAAATGTTCTGACATGCTGGTGACTAATTCCGTCTTATGCCTTTATTATTCTGTTCATCAATATTCAACTTGAGAAATGGTTCCAGTCGCTCAAGCCATAAGTCTAATTTTATGTATATAAAGCTTAACTGACAGAAATCAGAAACCTTGTTGGCTTAGGTACCTAAGAGACATTTGCATTGCAATGGATCCTCAACAGAACATGTTTGAAAATTGACATTATTTCTGATTTTGTTCAGTTTAAATTTATGTCACATTTTTCTTATCAGTATATATTTTAAAAAATCCTTAGTACATTTTTCTTTCAAGCTATTAAGCAAAGGAAATCTGGACTTGCATTTTTTCTGAAAAGATGCATAGGATTCTGTGTATAAGGAAGATTTATTTATATTTTAATAATCAAAGGGAAAAAAATTTCACACATGAAAAATTCTTCCATAATGTTTCTTCAAAGAGATTTATCCTGGGCATGCTACAGATGTTTTCTCATATAATGCTAAACTTTTCTTGCTGTTGTTGTTTTGGTTTTTTTGATTAGGGCTCTGGGATGCCATCTGCTTTTGGAGAATGCGTAGTGGAGAAAGAACACAGAGCAATACATTCTAAGGGATATGCCTCCAATTATCTGCTCCCAGCACTAAATTCATTTTTAATGTTTTTTTAAACTAACTATTTTATTTTCTAAGTAAACTATAAATTCTGTAAAAATAGAATTAAATCCTTTTTGGACTAGTACATATTTGGCTAGCACTTAGAACTCAATATAAAAATGCTGACCTTAGACACAGGTGGAATGTATCTCTGAATGCAGTACAGTGAACACTGCTCCTTTGCTGTTAATATTTGAACTTCTCTGCATCGTTCAAAGCTCCCAGGGTATTGTTGGGTGCAGAACAATTTATCTCTCTTCTCTGTTGGTCACTAAGGAGTTTAGAAGCATAGAATATGAGAGATGATAGGTGAGTGATTGCCTGCACAAGAGTTGTATTTGATTGTTTAAAATATATTTTTTCTGATGTTATTTAGTTGGACTAATGCTTCTGTCAATAATGTCTCTTAAAGCATAAGTACTAAAAATTTTAAAGCTTAATCTGTTCCTAGAAAAGAAATTCTGACTTATATATATATATATATACATATATATAAAAGAAACAACACCACCACCACACTGTCTTCACATAAAACCTGATTAAAGGCAGTGACTAAAGAGAATGTGTACTAGTTCAATAACTGGCTTTTATTCTGTGGTATTATGATACCCAAGTCTGAGGTTAATAAATCATTTTTACAAACACCCTGGATGTACATACTGAGACTTGTTTGTCTTGCACAGAATTGCATAACAAATTAGAGCAAATTAAAGCTCTTCATCTCCTTTAGAGCATTTCCACACTCAAGATGTTCACTGGTTTGTAAAGAATGGATAATTCACAAAGAAAATATAAGAAGTAAAACAATTATATTAAGAGAGAGAGAGAGAGAGAGCTGGGCATGAACACAGGTGCCTGTACAGCTTTTCTGCCCAAAGGACTATTGACCTCTGGCCTAGTAAGGTAGTCATTATAGCCAATCACTCAATTTCATGTGAGAAGAATCACAAGACACTAATTTATACTCTGTTGTAAAAGATCCGTAGTGAAGTTAACAATCTAAAAAGACAAATGGACAGAAAGTCCTCCGTAATGCATTTATAAAATAGTTTGTGTTAAATTTCATGAAATATTTACTCCCTAGATTTTCAAATTATATGACATTCTCAATGAAGTTAACTGGAATCAAGCATATAAATCCTGCCTCAAATTTGCAAGCATAGTCGGCATTTCTCCTTCTGTGATTTTTTTTATTTTTTTTCTCCTGCCAGCTAAAACAAATGTTCTTTGTTCTTGCACAGTTCTCAGCATAAAAAATGTTTAAAAGGTAACCAGTAACATATTATTAAATTAATTCCTTCAAATTCAGCTGTTTTAAAGCTTATGAAAAATAAAAAAGTTATATAAGGAGATACATAGCACATAATAGTGAAAGCAGTTCTTAGATGATAAACCTTTGTATTTTTCTCATAACACTCATATTAGCCTGTATTTTAATACAACAATTATATAAAATATGTCTTCATGACCTATAGTTTCTTCATGAATGCATTTAGTTGATACATACCAAAGAGATAAGAAGAGAAATGACACCAACCAAGATGCTACTTCACAAACTTTCAGGTTTCCCACTCGTTGGAAAGGAACAACATGAAAAGTGATCAGATTACTCAGATCTGAATTCCTAATATGGATGTGAAACAATTATAATTTGTGACTTCTTCAAAAGTTTTCAAGAAAAAAGAGAACTGATATCAATATATTGAAAAAATGGGATAGATGAGAAGGTTGAAGGTGACATGATGGCTGCAGGGCCCTTTATGTGCTGTGGAAAAATTCTTAAAAGGTTATTGGTAGAAAGCAGAAACCAGGGAGCTAATGTTCATCTTGTCTCTGCAGCTAATCTTTTTCTTCTGCATTCTGAAAAATGCCTCACAGGCAAAACATCACCTCTAACCTTGTTTTCTGTTCTGTGTATTTTATTAACCTTTCTTTTCTAAGTCTACAATTTTCACTTGAGTGCAGCCCCGATAGCTATTCTAGGTTGACTGATTATTATTTCTGTACAATGAATAAGGTGTTGCCATGATATTATTTCAGCAAAAAGGCCATGTTTAGTTGCCATGGCAATTAAAGAGTAATAACTGTAGTCTTTGCTTGTCTATCAGAGATGTCAATCCAGCACCTGTTTCCAAGTACCAAATTTGACGTTTTTCTTTCTCAGTTTTACATCACTCAAGCTGAATGCAACCGAACTTGACCGAAGTAAGAAGCAGGAGTTAGTAGCTGGGTCGGGTAGGCATGGCACAATTCAATGATGGACAAATAGTAAACTTGAGAAACCAAATGAGTTAGGGATGAGAAGACAGATATGACAGAATCTTTGCATTACTGTGATCTTTTACAGACACAATCAGCATCTCCTGGTGTAATGTCAGTTCATCAGCAACATCTTTCAGTTTTGACACTTCTGGAACTGATTTAGAACATAACTGGTGATTTGAAATATCTGGCAAAAAGCAGGAATAAAGCACCAGTACTGCAGAAAACAGGCTTATTTCCTCTTTGAAGGAAATAAAGAAGTAAGAGGACATGATTTTTACTTAAAAAAAAGGAAAAAAAAACAGGAACTGGAGGAAGACTGGACTGGACGAGCGGACTGTGAAGTCTATTGAGGACTGGCTGGCTGGCAGAGCCCAGAGGATGGTGATAAATGCGACCGAGCCTATTTGGAGGTCTGTGGCCAGTGGTGTGCCGCACTGGGTCCAGTGCTATTCAACTTATTCCAATGACTTGGACGAGGGCACAGAGTGCACCCTCAGCAAGTTTACAGATGATACAAAACGAGGTGGAGTGGCTGAGACTCCTAAGGGCTGTGCTGCCATTCAGAGACACCTAGACGGGTTAGAGAGTTGGGCACAAAGGAACCTCATGAGGTTCAAGAAGTACACGTGCAGGGTCCTGCACCTGGGGAGGATACCCAGATACTAGTACAAATTAGGAGCTGATCTACTAGAAAGCAGGAATTTGGGAGTCCTGGTTGACAACAGGTTACTCATGAGTCAGCAATGTACCCTCATGGTTGAGAAGGCCAATGGGATCTTGGCTGCAGCAGGAGGAGTGTTGCCAGCAGGGCGAGGGAGGGGATCCTGCCCCTCTGCTCAGCTCTGGTGAGGCTGCACCTGGAGTACTGGGTGCAGTTCTGGTCTCCCCAGTGCAAGAGGGACATGGAGCTTCTAGAGAGGGTCCAGCAGAGAGCCACAAAGATGATTAAGAGCCTGGATCATTTATCTTGTGAGGAAAGACTAAGCGAGTTGGGCCTGTTTAGTCTGTAGAAGAGAAGACTGAGAGGAGATTTGATCAACATATTCAAGTACATGAAAGGTCAATGTAGGGAGGATGTGGCCAGGTTCTTCTCCATAGTGGCTGGTGACAGTGGACAGTGAACAGTGGACAGTGGAGAGGTAGCAGGTACAAGTTGAAACATAGGAAGTTCCATCTCTATATGAGGAAGAACTTCTTTCCTGTAAGGGTGACAGAGCCCTGACACAGGCTGCCCAGAGAGGTTTTGGAGTCTCCTTCTCTGGAGATCTTCCAAACCTGTCTAGATGCCACCCCGTGTCACGTGCTGTAGGTATCCCTGCTTGAGGAAAGGGGTTGGATGATATCTAGAGGTCCCTTCTAACCTTAACCATTCTGTGATTCTGCGAATCCTATCAGTCAAAATAAAAACTTACCCACCCGCCCGCCCTCCCCTTTATAGTAGTAGTATTGCTTAATTATTTCCTAAGTCTGGTCACCATTAACTTTTCTCTCTATAGTTCATGCCCAGATCTCATACTTTACACGGTAGCAAGATCCGCACTAAAGCCTCTCCTCTTTAATACGACTTTTAACACTTCCCCCACACCTAACCCTGTAGATGAGCTGTCATCAGTCTTTGAAGCACATTCTAACTGGAAGAATCACACAAAGATGCTGTCCCAAACAGTTTATTATATTTTTATTTTGACAATATTTTCTTCTGCTCACTGGCTATTACTTCCATCCTTGTACCCTTCCGCTTCTGTCCCTCACTTTCTTTTGTTTTGTCTTTTTATTTTTCTTATCTCCTACTAACAAAACTTTGCTTAGTCAACCTCACCTTGATCCCAGCTCTTTTTCTGATCCTGGACCTAACATGGTGTCGGCCAACCATCATTCCCCCTCCACTTTTCATGCCTGATATCTTTTTTCTGCAGGCTTTTTCATGGAACACTCTTTGTTTGCTTCTGGTGATTCATTAGAACCTAGGACTGTAGCCTTGATCTCCCTTAATTTTTGAGTGTTTCTGTGATAATGATCAGAAAAATTATGGACTATTTCTGCTAGCTGCAACCACAGTGAAAGAACTTGGAGTTCTCCCTGTCTAAGCAACTTGCCTTGAACTACAAAAAAGGAAAAATGAACACTGCATCAATTGTTAAAAACCATGAACATCCTAAAAAGGAGGGTCATCAACAGCGCTCATCCCAGAAGACAAGCAAGTGCAGAGAAAGAGAATATTCTCCTGAATTCCAATGAACTGTTATATCAGATTCTGCTTCACTGTGGCTAGGGATTCACGTTCAAGATAAACTAACAATAGAGATTTTATTTAATAACAGGGAAGTTGTAACAGGGTCAGACATACAACAGGAGAACTTGTCACAGCTGCTGACTTCTCTGTCTAAACAAAAACAAATTAACTCTTTAACCTGCTCACTTATAGAGAGAAGGTGTCTCAGCATATTTAAAAGCTACATTTTTGATCACAAAAAGATGCAATCATAGTATTTAAAAAAAAAAACAAAAAAACAGCTTTAGTATCTGATGACAGGCAAAGTTTAATTCAGAGGTATTTTTCTCATCAATCTTTTCATTGCAGGAACAAACACTGCAGACTAAATGAAGTGAAAATCATCCCTTTCACTCAAAAATAAGCAAACTAAAAAAAGTGAAAAAAATGAATTTCTACAGTCTGAACAACACAGAAAATAGAGAAAAATACTTTCAGTCAATGGAGGCAAAGATAGATCAAGTGCGAACTTTTAGAAAAAAAGAAAAACAAACAAACAAACAAAAAACTATTTGTCCCTTTTTAGAAGAAAAAGAAAGAAAAGAAAATCCATAGCTTGAAGCATGAAAACAAGCATGAGACTTTTATATCAATATTTTGGGGGTTCTTGGCAGCACCTCTTTCATGAAGGATTTTTGACTTGGTAGCTTAACAAATTCCTGTCATAAAGAAAAGATGAAGGCAGCACTGTGGGAGAGGTTAGACCTAGTGGTAGTTATCATTCCATTATGTTGGTATGAGAAAGGAACTTTACTTGAGAATGTATTTTCAGTCAATAATTTTTATAATTTTCCAAAGTGTATCAGAATCAATATGTTGAATTAAATTTTGCTAGTCTATCAGTTTCTTAATTTATGGGAAGTTATTATCTTCTGTGGATATTCAATTATACTGTAGATTTCTCTTCTGCAGCTCTATAAGGAGCTACTTTTCTACAAAAGTAGAAAACAAAATCCCCAGCTGTCTTCATTACAAACAATATGTAGTGTACAGTCCTTGTCTTTCTGGTCATCAGAACCTTGTGGAGGGAAAAAACTGGGATGGTACTTTCTCAGAAAAGGTTTTCCATTTGGTATTGTACTATAAAGTTCACATTTCTCCTTCCTTTAGAGTAAGAAATCAAAGCCCGTATAAAGACCATATGGTTTAGAAGTCTTATTTGTTTAGTTAGCTGATACCACAGACAGGAAATCAATGTATAGGAATTTAAAAACCATGTTTCCATCTGTTTTACGTGGGTGATGCCATCAAAGAAGCTGACAAATCTTAGCAATCCTCCAGCATATGTCAGATTTTGGTAGTGCTACAGCTCCAGGGTCCATTCTCTCAGTTGCCTCAAGTAGCAGCAGGACCCAAAATTGGTGATGATCTGTGTGCAAGGCCCATGGCTAGACAATATGTTTAGGTGTGAACACCGATATTTCTGGGTTTAATTATAACTGTGTTTGATAGGATAAGCTGTCTTTTGTCACAAAAATTTTGGTGCAATTAATATCTGCTGAAATAAATTTCTGGATACCAAAATTGAGAAGATTTTTAAATAACACTGGCAAGATGAAAATCTACTCATTGGTTGTAGTTTTACTGAGAGTTACTTGTTACTGGAGTGCATAAAGGGCTGATTCTTAAATCAGACCTTAAATCTCATAGTTACAGTATACTGTGGACTGTTACAGTATACTGTGGACTGGTATATATGGTGGTAGTTGCCACCATATATAACAACCAAATGGAATCACAAAAACTGAAAAATAAACCTATTTACAAATCAGTAAAGCCAGACTAATTTCTGAAAGCTTTAATCTAGCTTTCCGTATGCTACACCTTTAGTGAGGATAAGAATTAATTCTCAGACTATCACTTCCATCTCTCGGAACATTCTCCTCTGGATACTGTTTCAGATGAATTTTCCTTAGTTTTCTGTCAGTCTGATATTGATAAATATTTTCACATATTTTCAAATTCTCTTCCTTTCCATGTGAGTTCTTGAGCCTATGTGAGCCCTATGTAGGATTAAAGGGAAAATCTTGTTTTTTGTAATTACATTTGGACTGCATCATGGATATATATCTTTAAATTGAAATAGAACACATTCTGAATTTTGCTGGACTTCCTAAGGTTCAGATGGAAAATTTCCCCTAATTCTGAGTAAAATCCTAGAGAATCATAGAACATTGTGGGCAAAAACTGTTAGAAAGGCAAGAACAATTCTTTGTTTGTTTGTTTGTTTGTTTGTTTGACTCTGCTAGTAATTCTTCGTGTGGTAAATTCTTTTAGAAATTTTTGATTTTTTTTTTTCACCCAGATAAACCTAACAAAGAATTCACCATGATGTTAGAGCTCAGTGCCTCACTGCAGTAAAGCATTTAGATTGGGTCTCTGTGATACAAAATCAAATGTATTTAGTGCTTGATACAGATGAAATCTAGAAGAGGTAGACAATAAAGTATTTACCACATTTCATTTGGATTTTGTTCGTTCATGTACTCACTTTATCTTACACGATATCTTTATAGACCATTGAAATGTACAGTTTTATTCCCAGAAGTAAGTGTAATTTCCTTGTTTCAGTGATTTGATGTGGGCATTATAGCCACATCAAAATCCACAACAGTGAAAAGCAGATTCATTTTTATCTTAAGATATTTTCATAATATCCCAGTATTCCTATTATTCCAGTAGACTCCAGTAGCGCCGAGATATGCTTTCGCTTTTTTCTCCCTGCCTCCTTTCATTTTTTTTCTTTCTCTCTTCCTCCCTTTCTCTCTTAGCACTGTCTTGTGCTTGCTTTCTCAATTTACGGTCTTCTTCATCCTCTCCTGCTCTCTTTCTTTATCCCATTCTTTCCTTCCTTGCTTCATCTGTCCCTCTCTCTCCTTTCCTTCTTGTAGAATTTTACTGCATGAAAAAATGCACCCATTTATCTATTTATTTTCATTTTTTATTGAATGCTGTATAAACTGAAGATAAATTATTTCAATAAATTTCCTTATAAAATGGTTCCTGTATTTTACAACAAGAAACACTGCAAAATATTCCTTCTGCCTTACAAACCCAAGGAGAGAGAGAGAAAGAGACACAGAGAGAGAGAGAGAGAGAGAGAAAGAAGAAAAGGAGGAAATAGTTTTTATGGACAACTAAAATGATCATGAGTACCAAAGACCACTCTTATGCCTGATTAGCTTTATAATATCTGGTCGTAGAAACAGAATGCCTAAGTTTATACTCACACTAAATGGCTTTTAAGGTTATAAAATACTTTAGCTTTTCTCTGGCATTTAATTACCTGCAAATGCTATTTATTACTGTGGGTAGTCCAGTGCTGATTATCCTTTAATTATAGCACAAAACATAAAGCTTCATAGACATAGAATTTTATTTATTTTAGGGTTTGTAATCCATTATATGAAATAGTAATTATAAGAAAAAAAATATAACTCAAAGCTACTCTTAAAGCAGGTTTCTTCTGTTTCATTTGGGATATATATATATAAAAAAAAATCTTATCTATTCCACTGCAGAAACACTGCCATTATGATCCTTACTGTTTTATGTGCTCATATGCAGTGAACTAGATTGTATTAATATACATAAAATTATTATTATCAATACATTTCTCTAATAGTCTTTGCCTAAAAAAAAAATGTCTATTTGGTTTCATTATAACTATGTCAATAAAGAGCTAAATACTGCCTCCTGTTATTTTAATTACTCACAAATAGGCTGTCATCAATATGTATAAATATGTGATAAATATCTGTGGAAAAGTTCAAAAGCAGATAGAGCCAGACTGTGCTCAGTAGTATCCAGGAATGGACAAATATCTCAAACTGAAATACAAGAAAATTCTCTTTATTCATTAAAAAACAAACAAACAAAAAAACAAACACACAAAAACTATTGTGAAGATGCTAAAGTGATGGAGCAAATTGCCCAAAGAGGCTCTCTTTGCCCAGAATCTCTTTCTTTGGAACGAACGTGGACATAGTCCTGAGCAATCTGTTCTGCTTGATCCTGCTTTAAGCAGAGCAGTTGAACTAGAGGATCTGCAGATAGCCCTTCCAGCCTCAACTATTCTGTGATTCTCTGTGATTGTGTGTGACCCACTAAATCAAATCTTTGGTGTATGCTAAACCAGAAATCTATGTCAGTGACCTACAATCACTTTGGGATTTGCTTTGAAGATGATGACACTGATTTTTAATGCATAAATTTACTGCTGTTGGATATTTTATAGAGTTCTGATGGTATCACTATTTCAAATATTAGACTGGATTAGCAATATTTTAATATTTCAAGTGTGCAAGTATTGAATGCAATGAATTTTCAAAGAATATAAATGTAGTTGTCACATTGAGCTATACGGGGTCATAGCTGATTTAGCATTATATGAATTCATTAAGTGTCTGATGCGGTTATATGTAAGTATACAATTCTGTGGGAAAATTCTTACAGACTTGAAGGTTATACATAAGTAATTGAGAAAGTTAATACCTTTCTGAATATATTAATCATTTCTAACACTTCTTTTAGATATAGGCAAAAACTGGAAAAATAGAGATAGTAGAGGAAAATGGGTATAGTTCTACAAACTAAGAGGAAAAAAATAGATGACGCTATACCTTATCGACTTTTCAACCTGAAATTGTCATCTGCCAATTGCTGTTAGAAGAGGAGCAGATGGACGTTTAAAAGTCAAAAGGGAGAACAGAAAACATAATCTGGTTATTTTTAATGTCAATATCGTAAGGTCAGTTTCAGCTTTTTTGTTGTCTGACTGATAGCTTTGGTCTTCTAAAGCTGGCAGTGCTCCAGGTGGTGTCTATATTGCCACAGGCCCACCTACAGATATTTCATTAAAGTACTGGGATATTAATAGTGGCCCAGTAATACTAAATCAGCCTCTCTGAGCTGGCTCCCTCACAAGGCTGTGAAGCAGTCTCTGCCACTTGCACACCTGCTGGGTCTGGTTCTACTAGTCTCTGCCCATCTGCTTCTTGCCATGAGCTAACCACTGTGTTTGCTTATTTTTCATTCCCAGACCAGTGGACAAGGTGGTCTGTATAAGCAGGTTTGATATTCTGTAAACTGAATGGTACTTAAATCTTGGTACATATAAATAGAATTTAGTTCATTACAAATGTGAATAGACGTAATACCTTCCTGATGAAAACAAATGGGATCCATTATGCAAACAAAATTCCGTCTTAAGATTTTACTGCTCTGAGACAGAACCACAAAAATAAACATTAATCCTCCAAAATTTGGATACTGTGGGTCCCAGAATTATGAAATTAATGTAATTATATCCTAAACATACTTAGGGTGATACTCTCTAACCATGCAATTAGAACTTGAACTGATCTAATTATGTGATGTAACAGTATGGAATAATTATGCGTAATGACACAATTATAACTTGTGATTATATCATAAAAATCCTTATGAAACTTTCAGAAAGAATATTGAACACAAAGTTTCATTCTTTTTTTTTGAATGAAAATTTTTAACTATTTCAGATGTCAATTCCAAAATACTTAAGCTAGGCTTCAAGTGAATTATACATTATTTTGCAGTTCAAAAAAAAAAAAAAAGAAAAGAAAAAGAGAAGAATCAAAAAAAGAAACAATCAGAAAAAGAAACAAACACTCAAAGAAAAAGAGGAAAAGTATTTGTCAAATCTAGTGGCCTAAATTTATTTTCAGGGCCAGGGAAGGTAAGCATTCACTGCAGCAATATCTACATGTATTTTGAAAGAGCTTTTTAAAAGACATAAAGATAAATTCTTATCATGTGTATTACATTTTCTAGCTTGTCTTCTTTCTATATATCTATAGGTATATCTATATATTTAATATCTTTCCTAGTACTTATTAAGAGCACCACTGTGAGCAATGTTATATAAAAACTGATGACAGTGAATGTTTAAGAAATTATACAATTAATGTTTGCATAACAATCTAATAAATTTTAAGGTAAGCTGGTGTCTTGTCTTTGCTTTTCAACATAGATTTTTCTTCAGCTGAGAGAAAACAAACAGTACACATCTACAGAGACATTCAAAGTGGAATAGCTCTCTGGAGATAACTGCCACCTCCTATATTTTTCACTGAGACTAACGATACAAGTGCCCATTGAAAGATGTTCTGTCTTCACTTGCTAAATAATGGAAGTGATACTAAGAAGCTCATGCCATGGAAAATATTTTAAGGAAAGGTCAAGGAGTTCTTATACCCGTATTATAAAACAGCCCACAGTCTGCTTTGGAGGAATTCCCATAGCTTACTTTTACATACTTTTATGTGCCTTTGAATTAAGAAGAACACTACTCTTCTTTGAATCAGCTTCATATCTTTTATCCCTTAATATTTGCAAGAAATACATTATGATCCCAAACCAGCAAATCATAAACATGACTCTTCTTCACTAATACACCTCAGCTGTTTCAAGTACTTTTCTAAACTCTGCTCTAAATTATCATTCAATATGATATTTTTAAACAGTAGGAAAATTTGATTCTAAAGATACTTCTAAGATGACATTTGTCATCAGAGATAGGATTGATTAATTAATTAAATTGTGGACACCTGTTTCACACTAATTGTATAGACATTAACTGTTATTATGGTAGATTTATACATAGAGTCAATTCTGACTGAAGTAGATTTTTAAGAGAGGTCAGATGAATCTCAGTCTAGAAAGATCATTTCATCAGAGTAAAGAGATCCTACACTGTCTTGATGTAGACAAAATGAATAACTTCACTATATCCAATGACAATGAGATTTCTTTTTCATTGGACAGTGATATGAAAACTACTGGTAAATTTAACACATAGCTTGTATTTATTATTGTGGGAAAGACCTTTTGAATATGTATCAGTTTTTGCTGCTTTAAATAGAATTTCTCATGGCCAACTGATTTCCATTTATGTATGATCTTTGGTGCTAGGAGGGACTTTCCACTTTTAAAGATGACAATGTACAGGCATAGCCACAAGCATTATTAGATATATTGTCTTTGAAGTGATTTTTTTCTGAGCATAATTTTTCCATAATTCCATGCTAGTTAAGTTGCTGTGTTGATGTAATATCAGTAAGACAGGAAAAAGGCTTTGTGGTTTAAAAGCTAGTAAAGAGACTTGGAACAGGAAAGCTTAACTGTGAGTTTATGTATGTAATTCTTAAAAGGATTTTACCTCTTCTGCCCTCATTCTTCTTAAGTCTGCTTTAACATGAGAGACTATATCTTTGCCTTTAGGATTTTTTCCTAAAAAATCTGACATTTTCATTTTATTACTAAATTGAGTACCTTAGAAATACTTAAGCTATTTGTTGAAGCTTTTTATATACAATATTTGTGCTACTTGTGGTAGATCACAGTTCTTCTACTATGAGCTAAATATAACTTTTATAAGTATTTGTAATGATATGAAAGCATTTATTTGATGATTTTGATATATCCCAAAGTGTTCAAATTACCATTTGTTTTTGTTGTTGCTGTTATTTATGGTTTTTGTTTGTTTTTTAGTCAGCTATTTAAGCTGTGTTCACTTAACCTCACAGAGGATGTTCCTGTTGACAAAGACCTCTGAGTAATGCTGTAAAAAATCACTATATTTTCTCTAAAGTTCTTCCTCAAACCTCTCTTAGCTCTCTTAGTTTTCTGTCAATAATATTACTTTTATTATACTCTAACATTCATTGTAAATGTACTTTGAAAAAGACAACTGCCTTCTCAAGTAGAATATCATCTAGTACTGAAAATAGCAGAATATTTATTATATTGCTAAAATCTAAGCTTTTCTGCATGGATTTTATCTGTTTTGTGTTAGTAGGAAACTTGGGCCATTAACATAATAGACATTGTATGAATAAGAATTTATGTGAAAAATAGATCTTAGGGAAATTATTAAGTAAAGAAACTTCAAGTCGTGGACTACTGTAAACAGAGCAGCACGTGAAATAAAAATAGAGATAGCCATAAAGTAGAAGAAAGAGAAAAAGTAACACATTACAACAGAATTAGACCAGAAAGAAGTTTGGGACTTGGATTACGGAAAATCCTGAGAAGATTCTGTATTTATTATTATAACTGTGAGGCAATGTTAGTGGTTTAAAAATCGTTTAAAAAAGGAGGAGCTTAAAGAAGAATAATGGCTATAAGATGACCACAGTAGGAGAGAGAACAAAGTAGAGCATAAATATATATACATATATTTAAATATGGGGTCTTAGCAATAAACACCAACATATAGCTAGCATATGAAGGATGAGTATAACTTAAGGAAAGATGAGGTACAGGAATCTAAGAAGGTGAAGTTTTTCCACTGTAATAGATCAGGATTTACTACTCTTGTTCTGTGAAATTTTATAGGACATCATTAATTAAAATAAGACAAAGCAAGAATCCAAGAATACAATCAGAACCTCAGATCAAGGTATTCACTTGAGATGCAGGTTATCCAGACTTACATTCCTGTCTGGTCATATTCCCTTTTCCTGGGCAACTATCTAGCATTGTTTTTCAGACATCCATTTTTAACTTAGAAGTGATTTTTTTTTTTTTTAATTTTGAATTAGAGAAGTCTTGTTGACAATTCTACTAGGAGTGATTTGTATACTAAAAGTTTCTATTTTGTTAATTACAAAAATTTGTAATGTTAGACTTAATAAAATATAAACAAAACTTATTTTATGTTAAGGGAAATGGAAAAAAATGTATAAAAAGATTAGAATTGCTCACCATGAAAAGAGAAAAAATAAAAAGGAGAAGGATATGGTGAAGGAAGAGGATCCAGTCTGAATATTCTTAATGGGGAAAGGTGACAGGATACCCTCAGGGGAAAGGCTAATAAAAGGCTATGATGGAGTGAAAAGTAGAAGGGATAGTGGAAATGGTCATTATCTCTCAGGAAGTAGAATGGTCATTATCTCTTAAGAAGCAGTTACTTATCAATGCGAGTACAATCTCCTAGACAGTAGCTATGGAAAGGAGAAAGTTATTCAGAATGACACACGCCAAAGGTAACTGAAAACAGAGTATTCACAGTTATGGTGGTGAACTAAAAAGCAGTAAGAGCACTCTCAGCTCTTAGAAGCCAGAAAATTCAACTCTTCTATATTTCTTACTTTACTGGCTCATAAAACAAAACAATATGTGTTAACTGGCATCATCTGACATTTCTTAATGAATACATCTGAAAAATTAATGAAATGCAATTGGTGTATATATAGAGTACACCAGCACTGACAGCTTTAATTAAATAATAATTTGTCATGTGTGATGTAGGTACTTTAGATTACTCTTAACAAGACTTTCCTCACTGTTTTCAGCCTTAATACCTAGATAAAAGGTATAGCCACATCCTACTGGACAGTTTCCAATGAAATTCTAAGAACTTATCAAATATTAAGTGTTGAATCCAAAGCAAATGTTTAATAAGCTACTCTTTTTAATCTTTCATATTACTAGTGTTAAATGAAATCGGGCAGGAAGATTTCACTTCACATTTAAGGAAATATGCCAAGAATTAGAGGCATAACAGTTCCAAGATCTGATTTGACTCTTTTGCATTGAAGTGTTATGGGTTGGAAGAGTCACTCCGTATCTTCCTGATGGTCGTTTGACATCAAATTACCCTCTCAAAGAGTCAAATTCTGCACAGAGGGGAAGGAACTGGTCTCACAGAAATATTCTCTGATAACGTCTTGGAAAGGTCAGTAAACATCTTAGAAGATAAAGCACCGATTAAGAGTTCTCTTTTCTTTCCTCAGTTTAAATTCATGCTGAAATTGTGAATGAAATATTTCTATCAGTCAAAGTCATAAACAATCACAAATTTATTCTCATACCTAAAAGTTACCTAGAGTCATTTAAAATATTGAAGTCAATGTTATTACTCTAAGACCAAGAATAAATTTTTAACTCAGGTCAAAAACCCTTTATGTAAAAATAGTCTCCAAAGGACATCTGCTAACATACTATGTTAGTGGTACATGAGGACAAATGGATGATTTCTCACAAAAGCATATTTAACTATGGCACTGAATGGTCACTGCTAAAGAACAAATTAAGAATGAACATTTAGTAACCTTTGACAGTTGTATGGGTAGAGTTTTGGAGTCTTTGGCCTGATTCCTTAAAAGACTTGAGACTATTCACTGCTGATACCTGTTTATAGACAAGCTTTTTATAGACAAGAGCTCTCCAAGAAACCAGCCTAGGAAACACAGGCCTCTCTCAAGAAAAAGAATCTAGGCTGGTACTTTTGAATGAAGAGACTAATATAATATATCAGATCTTATCTGAATTATTATTATGTAATATGTTGAGGAAATTTGTTCAAAATATAAATATAATGACCAGACATTGTGGGCTGTAATGCTCCATTTATATACTTGACTTGTTACTTTTTTGGAAGGAACTCATGTTCTATTTGTTAAGGTAGGCATCTAACCTACAGTTGGTTGTTCAGAATTACCATTTTTCCAGAAACATACTGTTACCCTGACTCTACCTGTTACAGCCTTTTGGGTCCACAGTTTGTGAGCAGGTCATGGATGGTCATCCAATGCAATTTTCTCTCTCTCATTTCTTAATGAGAGCTTGAAATGTGAGTGTAATATATTTGCTAGAAACCACTAGAAATGACACTTAGCATTTTTTTTTTCCAAATGTCTGAGGGATTTGATGTGTTACTCTTTCATTTTTTCAGTTGTCTGTTTCTGGAGAAAGATTGTGAAAGAGAAGTGGAGGAGCAGGGCTTTCTATGGAGTCAGTTCTTCAGCACTGGAGAAAAAAGATATTTTAGAATGCCATACACTTTACCTTGTAGGACATATCTTAAATAAAATAATTCATACCCTAAAAACTCTTACTTCATTCCACTAAATATACAAAGAAATTCAGAAGTCTAGACAACTCTATTGGTTGCAATTCTTTTTCACAGGATGATGCATATTTCCAGTGCAGTCACTGGATGTTATTCTTAGTGGCTAATGAATAGGGACTTTTGCCGAACTGGGTCCTAAGTCACCAAAATGACAGGCATTGAGAATAACAAATACTAGCCTTTGATAGAAATTTATGGGTGAAATAAGCAAAATTATTGTGTAAGATCTCATTGTTACAGGTTACAGAAAATAAGACTCTTATCTATTCTAGTTAGTCCTGAGTTTTCCTGAGAGAAATTGCCTTTGACTCAGGTAAATCTACAGCTGTTTTCACATAATACACTGTAAATATATCATTGCAGTTAGAAAAAAAAAAATCTATTTAATCCTTTCAATATGTGTTGTGCTACTGGGAATGTTTACACAGTGATAACCTAACATTTTCTAAAAAGTGAGAAACTTTGATTACCTAGTGCTTATTGACAAAACAGGAAAATAATCAAATCAATTCCATGCTTTTTCATTCAGTTCAAAGTTTAGTTTCTTGTCAGAAAGGCCTTTTTGTCAGAAAAGGAGAACATGAACAAAAGGAAATAAATATGTTATGTCTATAGTCAATAATCTACTATGTTTTGAAAGAAGGTAAGGGGCACTTTGGAGGACAAAATTTCTTTTATGGTTTTATGGCTATTCCTGAGTCTTTAAGCATTCTAAAAATAATAATTAAATCCTCCATAATATAAGAAATATATTAAGTCTCCTGTGGTCAAGAAATAAATGAGAATATTAATGCTTACATTTGAGACATCACATTATAAATATGTTCTTTGTAGAGACTATTGTTAAACTTGGATTAACCAAATAAAAAAAATATTCACAATCATTGTGTTCAGCACAATAATTGGTATAGATAAGTATTGATCAAGGAGCAAAAAGAGGAAAATACAACTATTATTATTTTTTTTCAGAAGTTTTTTTCTTCTTTATTTTTCTTCTTTTGCTCTTATTTTCTTCCATCACATCCAGCACAGATGGATCTGAGAAGTATCAAGGTAGTGTATTAATATTTATTTCAGTTGTAATTTTTTCTCATAAGAAACTCTGGCAACTGGTTGTAATTTCCATAAATACTCCCAATGATTAATTTAAATGATCATATTTGTACTTAGAAGATGACTAGTTATGAAAAATAAACCACAGTTATTGCAGTAATTCAACCAGTAACTGCTGTGAGCAATTTATGAGTGTATGCTTTCAGAATAGAACCACATTGTGTCACTGAAAGAAATTATGCATTGGCATGAATAAAATGACAACTATTATCATACTGATAGCATCTCTATTTCTAATTAGGCTTTAATTATCCTTAAAGCTTTTGACTTTTTTTCTGTTTTTTTTTTTTTCTAGTATTATTTTGTTTTATGATAAGAATATCTGATTGAAGTTGGCTATATTTAAGTAAAATTTTACTTTCTATGAACAACTGGATTCTTGAAAAGCTTATACCACTTGATACTGAAATGATTTAAAATTAAGGACTACTGTAATCTATCCTATAGAGAAGAATTTGCAATCCTTTTTGCCTCCCGAAAGGAAAAAAAATAAAAAAAGAAAGAATCATAGAATCATAGAATCATAGAATGCCTAAGGTTGGAAGGGACCTCTAGAGGTCATCTAGTCCAACCC
>JAWLRI010000833.1:7814290-7825136 GCA_034781795.1 Crypturellus tataupa | reverse complement strand
TCTCCTCATAGGGCAGATGTTCTAGGCCCCTGATCATCCTCGTGGCCCTGCGCTGGACTCTCTCCAGCAGCTCCACAACATAATTAAATCCCTTACAACAAATTGTTTCAAAATTTGAGAGTTCAAGGCCATCATTGTATTGTAATACCAGTTAAGAGTTAATTGTGCTATATTGGTTTCAAAACATTCTTATACTATATGCTTTATCTGGATGTTAATGTAATATAGGCTCTCATCTTAAGAGATTTTTTCATATATATGCTCTCCCACTATCTTCATTAAAAGCTCAAGAATATATGTAAAATATATGGCATGAAATCATATTCAGTTCTCTATGGAAAGCTCTTTTGATCTCCTGTATACTCTACTCACTCCTCCATCTCTCCAAAGAGCAGTTCCAACATGTAATTTTTTTTAGACCTTATAAAATGGCAATTTAACTAAAGAAAATAAGTTTTAGAAGATACTGTACAGGACAAAACACTTATTATCTCAATTTGGAAGAAGCATAACTGAGGAATGAATAATATCGCTGACCGAGCAAGGCCAGTCCTAGATCTAAGACAGCAAACATGGCATTCCCAATCTTCTCTCCTGAAACAGTCGTGAATTAACCACAATATTTGCACATGTGCAGGCTGTTACCATGTTCATTATGACAGATGGGCTACTCTTTTCCAAACAGAGATAAATGAATTTGTATTATCTTGCATATGATGGATGAGGTTGTTCACTGTGCTTAATATTCTTTAGTTGCATGACCCTGTAAGATGTAACAATTCCTAGCTTCTACCCTTGCCTAATCTTTATTTGTCCCATTACAACTGGAACTTGTACTTTCTAGATGAGTACACAATGGAATTTGCCATAAGATAGGGAAGATAAGACATGATGGACAAATGAGTCGCATAGCATGAAATAGATTTCTTGGAGATGAGAAGACTAGGGAATGCAAAAGTTCTGAATACCTTGGAACCTATCCTCCATATCTACAAATGGAGCATGTTCATGCTCAGACCTAACCTTGCACTCATACCAGTATATTCTTATACCTCACTTAAGACTTGCAGGCAAAGGTGTTTATCATTCTCAAGAAGAAGAGTAGGTTCTATTCTCAATAAAATAAGTAGCAAAATGTCCAACTAATTTAGTGGTAGTGTAAACAGGTCCAGATTTTAATCCAATCCAATCCTATTGGACTCCAAAGCATGGAGTAGTCTGTGAAAGATTTTATATTCAGCTTCTGTTAATGGAGAATTAAAACATCATGTCAAAATGATGGCATAAATATGAGTGCTACGTGTACATGCATTCATTTTTATGCATTTTATGTTAAATTGAAAAGTATATTTAAAGTTTATATTTCTTATAAGAATCAGATCCAGCAAAACACTTTAACAGATGCTTAACTTTAAATGGTTGGACTTTCAAAATCAAATGGAGTTTACATACCTTCAAAGTATGATCTGATATGTGATCTAACTTGTGGACAAGACATTAGTCTTCAGGGCTATATAGGTCATATTTTCCTAAGCAAGCAAAATAAAAACAGGAAAATTAACTAACATCTTCTAGACTGAAATTAAAAGGTTTTATTTTTTTTTTCTTTCGGTTTTGCTTCATTTTTGACTTCTCTCTTTTAATTTGTTGCCTGAAAATGTTGCACTATCCATGTGAGGAAGTGTGAGTACATCCAGGGAACAAAGTATCACATCTGGAAATTCTTTGTGCGTTAAGAGGGCCATCTTCCTCAGGATCCCCAGCTAAAATTTTGTTTATCATTTCTCCAGGAACAACACATGCTACAGCAGCTGTCATTGCTTGGTAAAAGTTGCTCAAGAGCCTGCAGATAAACAGTGGAGACTCTCTGTCAAGATTTAAACAGACAAATATGAGAAAACAAAGAGTACAAAACCTTTAAAGAAGACATGATCCAGTTAAAATAAAGTAATGCTTACTAATGATGTAATCATAATTTGCCTCGGATAGAGGTTTCAGCCTGCACATTCTTGAGCATTCACGGGAACTGAAGCTGCTCAGCACCACAGAGAAAACGTTAGGCCATTGCCTAGCACATTTGCCAAACATAGCATTATCTTGGCTTTTGCTGGTCTAATTAAAGATATTCTGCACATAAAACAATATGAAACTGGAAAAACCTGAGACGCTGAACTCTGTTTTGAAAGAGTTACACTCTTCACCAGTGCTTTCTTAGTACACAAAAGTTGCTTTATTCAAGACTTGTCAATCTGTAGCTTTTTATTATTTGCCTTTTTCAACACACTTCCTTGTGGAAGCAGTATAGGAAGAAAAAATCCACATTCTGAGAACTAAGGTGGACTACAGCAATAGAGCCAACTCACTTCTCAGTGAAACTGATTATGAATTGAACATTCATTTAGGCATCTCTCCGGCACTGTCTGCTCTGACTGTTAGGCAGGAACATCTATTCTTGCTCCACTTTTGTAATTAACATTTATTTGGTCAGTCTGCACCTACCACTGGATCAGCACAAAAGGTCTGGCTACATTAATTCAATACAGCAGCCTTTTTACATGAAAACCAGAGATTTGGGACACTCCTCCATACATTTGGAGCTGGAATACTAGTGTACTCCTTACTTTGAAGGAGACCAAGCACATAGCTCCAGATTTAGGCAAGTGTCCTCACTATATGCTAGTAAGGTTGGGCTAAAGGAGAAAAAAAAAAAGGAAGGGGGACTTCATGAAACTATAAAGGAAGTAGCTTCCTTAGTCTGTAGTCTAGTTGAACACATTCCTGCAATGATGGAGACGGTCTCTGTTAAAGGGAAAAGTTTTTTGCAGTAAGGAACAATTCCATAAATACTATATAAAATATCCCATTCCTATATTGCTGGATATTTTGAAACACACTGAAAGGCACAAACACTCTCCATTCAATGTACGTGGAGCTGAGGGCTCCAGCTCAGAGTCCTCAATTCTTGTACTGCAAAATGTCCCAAAATCCTTGTTATATTAAAAAAAATCATACCTGAGATATATTAGTTTTAACTTTAACAGCTTAACTGAGGTGCCCGATCTGGAAACATAGTCACATTTTATTTTTTCTCAGTCAGTGGTGTGAAATATATACCTTCCCATGCAATGGTGGCAAAGGTTGTACCATAAATGTCTTGGTTCTATGTATCGAATATTGGGGGACATGTAAGAATCTTGCCTTGTACAATCCACTTTTAAAAAATACTTAACTGGAAAACAGAATCACAATCCCTTCCCTGTTTTATATTCTCAAGAAAGAGAATGTGGCATGTTTTGAAATTATGGGGTCCACCTTTGAAATATCTCTTATGGCCTTTAGTTGTACAGATGTGCAAAAGAACATCCCATCTAGGTTTAGACATATAGGCTTAGTTAGACATCTAACCTGATTTGGTTGATATAGTCAAAAAAAAAAAAAAAAAAAGAGGAATGTATGGGTGGCATCTGCCCTATTTAGATGCCTATCTTCAGAAGAATTGCAGTATGGAAATATCTGTTCTGTCCTCTGAATCTGAAGAGTGAGTAATTTTCTCAGATTCAGATATTTAAGTTTTCAATGCCAAAGTCTAGGCAGATGAATCACCCCTTGTGTCAAAAAGAATCCATTACCAGTTAGTCATACTCTGAATTCAGTGAACGACAGCTTCTCCTTGAGTCACGCCTATGTAGTCTACCTCACTGTTTTTCTCAGAACAGGATGTCTTTCTCAACAGGTGCTTGTCTATATCATCAGTTTTCACAATTCCTTTCTAATGTCCATGGTCAACTGTGTCCTTTCAAGGACACTCACTGAAGTGTGTGTTGCTACTTTTTTTTGGGTGTTCTGTGTTGAAGGTTAGATTGTATGCAAACTTCAGAGTACAGAGATATAGACAGAGTACCAGTCATGTATACACAGAGATAGAGATAGAATGTATATGTGGAAATAAATACTTCTAATTGAAATTGGGAAAGAGGGAGATCTGTAGCCCTTAGGTGAATGTCTGGAATATCTGGGAAGCTCTAAGGGAGTTTCACAATGATGGGAGTGGGAGGTGCCCAGACCAAATGGTAATCTATCCTATTTGCAAAGGCAAGTTTAAAGGCTCAGTATCAGTGAAGAGCATCACCACACAGTGAAACAAGATATGCATCCTCCTTTTTTTTTTCCATCACAGTGTTTCTGTTATAGAAATAAGGCCTTTCCTTTTAAGACAAGTTCAGTTGTTATTGAAATTTCAGAAAGAAATATGTTTTCACCTGTTCCTTTATATATACTTCCACTTGATGTTCCTCTTGTTCAATGCTTCCATGAGCTGTGCTTTTGACTGCATAGTAAAACATTGTGTTGATTAGCTGATTCTTCCTAGTCAGCATCCCAAATAAAAAGGGCTAAAGACATCTATTTTCTAATCCTCACTTTCCTATACTGCCAGAAAACAATAGAGAGGACAGCAAGGCAAGGCAAGAGAGAAGAAGATATTCTACAATATGCTGAAATCCTCAGACCTGCAAATATGGGGTTGAAGGGATGGAAAGATAGCTCATGGGAAAAAAAAGAAGAGTGAGAGAGAAAAAAAAAAGACAGATGGCAATAGTTTTTGATAATATTCAGACTTATTTTCAACACCTAATTAACTTACCGTGTAACTTGCCAAGAGATATTGAAAATCTGAAATCAGGGCAATGTGGATCAATTAGTAAGGACATAAATAATTGCAGGGGATGATCTGAAACAACACAAAACTTGGCTAATTTACTGCATGAATTGTAAGAGAGAAGAAATATGAGTCGTCTATCAGAGCATATATCTCAACCACAAATCTGAAATGAAGGTGTTTATAAAGTAAAAGATGATTCCACTATTTCTGTTTCTTTTTCATCCTTTCAAGATATCAGATTCATTCATTCTTATATCATAAATACCTTAACAATGTGAGACTTGTGCTGGTTAAAAGGTATTGTTTGTTAAGTTATAATACACTCATGAACCAAAGTGGATGAACTTCAATAACTGCTAATAGATGTGACTGAGATATAACAGGAAGAAGAGATTACCAATAGTTTGCTGAAACAAGACAAGGAAGAGACTTAAGAAGGCATCATTTAGGAAGAAAACAAACAAACAAGAAGAAAGAAAAGAAACTGTAAGCAAAAGCAAGATTGCTTGACATTTTAATTATACTGTTAACTGCAAAGAAATAAACAATGACATAGATGAAATAAACAAGCTTAGGTCGATATTCATTCAATAATGATGTCAAAGAGGTTGGTATTCTGCTATAGATTCCTCAACCTCCTTCATTACCTCTGTATACATAAAGAGATACCTGTAGTGAGATGACTCCAAATACAAGCAATTTTAATTAACCAAAATAATTACCTTTTAACAGACATTGACTTCACGGTATAGACTAGAGAACAAATGATATTATTATCTACTAGTATGCTACCAGATTTAGGATATTTATGGTCATGGTAGTTTACAAACTCCTTCATCAACCAGTCCCCACACCCGTGCAAGGATTAGAGTTGTTTTATGTATACTTCTGGTGAGCAGGAAGGCCAAACAAGAGAAAACCACCCAGAGAGATAAAAAAGCTTTAATTGATTAGTCATGAATTGTCTGAATTTAGATGTTTGAAACACTAAACAAAAATAAATCTGTAAAAAAGGTTTTCAAAATTAAGAGCAGAGACTGAAAATTAAATACAACTGACTGATATGGGAAAGCTGTAGATATATCTAAAAATAAAAACCTTTAAAAGAATCCTAGAAAATAAAACATAAAATTAGAAAATATATTTCCATATTAGAAGTTGTAAAGCATTAGGATAAAGTGGAAATGTCTAAAAACTGCAAAGAAGTTAGACCATGCAAATTGCAATGGAGAACTGGACAAAGGTTAAATATACTTTTATAAGGGCCCAAGATCTTATGAATAGTTTCAACTTTGACAAGAATATAGATCATGGGTCAGAAGGCCTGATGGCTAGTGGAGATGAGTGAATCAAAATCGAAATTACTGTTATCCAGACAATGTCAAAATGCAAAACCTATGCTGGTATAGCTGTGGAGCTTTTGCGAGTGGCCTTTGTGCCTCAGAACAGTGCTTATGTTTATATAGTTCAGTCATTTCATAGAGAGAAGTCTGGCATTACTCACATTTTGTAACACTTGGACTAAACTTCTTATGGGGATCATTTGACAACCCTAAAGTATTTTATTTTATTTTTTTTCAGTCAAAGAATATGAAGAGAATTTAAAGTCTCTGTCATCACGATAGTTTTATGTCTTGTTGAGTGTACATGATGTATGAGGAATTTGTATGAGGGGCATATACATGCAAGAGGGAGATAGTTGAAGTTGGAAGGTATTTTGGTACAATGGTGAATTATCGTGAGACAAAACACAGTTTTGAAGGAACGAAAATAGGCATGGCCCATATTGCCTCTTGCTACTCTGAGCTACATCACATACCTTTTCTGGGTGTCATCTTTGAAAGAAGCTTTGCTTTATTACACACAGAAAACTCATCTAACATATGTGTGGTTGATCAGAGAATGCAATGTTGGTATACTCAGAGAACTGTATGCATGCAATGTATACAGTTTAAGGGTCCATTTCAGAATTCAGGTAGAACTACCGCAATGAATTGTAATTTCTATTATATTTGTAGGATGACACCCTGTCCCTTCAAAATAGCAATTATTAGATCTGTATTTCTGTTTAACAAGACAAATAGAAAAAAATGAAAGATTTTGTATTTAATGATAAATAACAAGAAAATTGGATTACAAACGGTCAAGTCATCCAGCAGTGATGACATATGATATGGTTATGCACAAGGCAATTGTATCCCTTGTAAGTATCAGATGAGGTACCCTCCAGTAAATATAGGAAAATATCAATAAACAATATGTCATATCTTTTATGCAGCACTACGCACAGTTCTAATCAGCTACTTTAAAAAGGGAGATTAAAAAGAATTATTTGTTTAGTTTAAAAAAAATAAGGATTAATATAAATGAAGATATAAACACCATCTTAAGAAAGAATATTTCAGGTAAGCATGTGAATGAGAATAAAATAGACTAATCTGCTCCTGGTGTCAAAAGAAAAGACTCTTAACTATCAGAAGCATGAAGCCTGTCTCAGTTACCCTATAGCAAGAAACCCAACTGGATTAAATGTCCTAAAGGATATTTAGAAAATGATGTGCTTTCTTGGAGCAGCAGTGTCTGGATCTGGATTTGATAAAACCAGAAACTTTTCCCACTTCTTTAATCCTATTTCCTATTATTCCAATTTAGGGATACAGAATATGGATTTTTTAATACATTTGGTATAAAAAATAAAGTTATAGTGTAGAGAGATGCAATATAAAGAAGCCCAGCATGTTACAAGGCAGGTGGTATGATTAATGAATTTGTTTTTGACATCATACATAGAGATTCATAGAGATAGTTATCACATAGGCATACATCCCACATACATATATGGATTCTCATAATATTGTCAGATATTATTTCAATAAATGTGATTATCTAAAACATAACTGTTTATATTTGGAAAACAGGTGATAGAGGAATAAGTAATGTCAAACAGAGGAGTGTGAAAGAAATTGGGACTTCAATACTACTATTTTTGAAAAAAAAAAAATATTTTTTGCTGATATGCAGTTCTGACACATTTTTATAACTAATTTGGAAGATGTCAGAATAAAGATTGAGGAACCTAGGTATATCCTTCAAAAGCTAAATTATGTCCTTGACATTTCATTTTATCTTCCATTTTCCAGTTCCTATTACATAATATACCCACATATTATAAAGTAATCTTACACATAATATATTTCTCCTTCCATTTTTACATTTATAAATAGAAAAGTGATTAATTTTATGACTTTTCAGTGTTATTTTATTGAAAAAGAATTGGCTTAAAATTAAATCAGTCTTCTTTTTTCACAGAAATTCCTTCACATAGTTTCTAACACGTGTAGGACTGTGTCTTGTGCAGAATTTTTTTGCTTCTTGAAGAAAGATTTTAACAAGCTTCCTTGCTTTTCACTTCATCTGTATTGCTATATCAATAAATTGCATGATCAAGTTAATATCTAGGTGAATATGAGTTTTGCCATTGACCTCAAATGTAGAATCTTACCACCAAATACGGTACTTTCTTAAGAGTTGATTTTTTTTTAGCTTTTCTTATAACTTTGTAAGGCTTCAAATGTACTGTCTATGACACAACTACAGTAGAGGACATCTAAATAAAATTCTAATATATCAGACTATATCAAGCTATTGTGCTTACTTATTCCTAGGAATCAACACAAGATTTGTTATGGAGTTCAACTGCTGTGCTTTTGTTGTCATGCTTCAAGCTGGAAAAACTATACATTGATTCATTATGTGGATGTGATCTGTCAATCACATGGGGGTTACTATCATTCCCTATCATGATCCTTTCTCATTAAAAAACAAAAACAAAAACAACCGAACAAAACACCCCAGCTTTTTCTTAGTTGTGTCCATGAATGCCATTTATCGGCCCAAAATATTATGGCTTTGAGTAGCAAAAAGATGTAGCAAACTAGACCAAAGGATGATGCTCTTCTGTCACTCTTGTCGAGTAACGATAGTCAAAACTTATTCCTTGAAATCTATTTGCATATACCAACATTCATATAGAAAGTGCTTACAATATTTGCAAAGGAGAACAGAAGTTGGAAAGGTGAAGAAGATCTTTGAAGTTAGATTTAAGGGTTAACTCTTTGGCCATAAGTGAGAAAGGAATTTTTAAAAAATGGTGTGTCTGAAAGAGAACATAAATGACATGATATAGTTTTCAAGTGTTGCAGCTCTTAAGAAATATTTTCTAGGTATCCTGACTAAATTACAAGTTGAAATTTCACAGAAAGTCATGAAGAACTGCCTTTGAAAATATCTTTGCATTTTAGAGATTAGGACTTTAGAAACATACTTTAGAAAAAGTATAGTATAAAATATTTTATTATTATAGAGATACATTCTTCATAAGAAAAGGGGAAACTAACTTCACTCACTCATGTATCTTCAAAAAAAGAAAGATACACATTATATTTGCTGTTTTAAAGTATTTTTGCTTAGCACCCTCCTTTCAAGATATAAAAATCCTTAAAAGTCTTTTTTTTCACGTTTTAACAATTGGACTTCTCTTTCTGACTACTTTATTTAATCCTAGAAAAGTGCGAAGAGTGAGAGAAGCAGTTCTGCATGACCTGCAGCAGAAACACTGCGGAAGAGTGAGGCAGATTCCTCAGCTACATGAGAAGGAATCAGGAGGTAACAATGGGATTGTGCTATAAATTTTCCATTTCAGCATTGGTCTGTCAGAAATGGCTGAGTCAACACATGAAAACATGTCATAAAAGTGTGCCCCTTCTTCTAACAAATGATATTCCAAGCTCTGACATAAACCAACTCCATTCTCCACGAATTCATCACAGCCAGGAAGGTGCCAAGGTCTGTGGATGTGTCAGACAGCCCAGCACTTCCAAAATTTTCATCACAGGATAGTTCAAGGCATGGGATAATGAGGCACTCTGGATCCGAAGGCTTCCAGATACAATGACATTTCTGACCAATAACAAAGGTCAAAATGGAGAAAAAAGAGGACCAGGACTGTCTTAAACTTTGACACATACAGTGTCTGTGGCCGTGGAGCACTATGTTCAATAAGACTACTCTACAGTAATGTGATTTAAAAGCTCAGGGAAACTGCTGGAAAGATCTGTTCATCTATGGAAAAATCTGGTTCATTTTAGATCCCTGTGAACACAATGTCAATCAGACGGGCTACAGCCCAGGGCTTCTTAAGTGAAAAAAATTTCAGCTGAGATTTTTTAACTCCAGATTTTAGCATTTCCTTCAATTTTCCCCCATAACATTTATTTATTTTAGTTAGATTTACACTATAAAATATGACCATAAGAAAGAAAATCTTATTAAAATAATAATAATTAAAATAAAATAATAGCAAAATAATAAAATTCTATTAAAAATACAGATTGTCAGAAAGACACAATAGTCAATTTACTTATGAGCCACAGTCACCTGATATAGCTACAATATTTACTGCTACAGCTGAAAATAAGTGCTGTTGTGTCTCATGCAAGTTTCAGCCTGCAGTTTTTCCTCATTATTATTTCAGACATCATAAATATTTCATGATAAAAAATAAGTGTTGAGATTAGGCAACGAAGGTGAATGACATGCCCTTCTCCATTTAACAGTCAGCATTTATAAGTTGTTCATTATCAATAATGTCTTATTGCAATTATTACATCTAATACAGTACCAACACTTAACATATGATGGTCAATCTTTCAGGCACTTTTAGTCTACCTAGATGATTAATAACATAAATAATAAAGATGCTTTATATTTTCAAAATGTGTAAATCAGTCTGGAGTCAGGGCTGGTCAGTTTATTGCATATATGTATTCTGTTATCCAACATCTATACTCATTTTTCTTTTTCTTACAACAACATAGTGTATAGATTTGTTTCCTGTGGTGCACATTACTGAGCTGAAACTGTGAGATACTGTAATTAATAAAAAATTATAATATAGAGAGCTTATAATACAATCATAACAAGATTAAGTAAAATAAATCAAAGCCAATTAGTGTTTAGTGGTTTGGGGAATAACATTTCTGTCAAGTTGTTGAACAGTAATCATTAAAACATGGGAATAATCCACCTCCTAATTAAACAACAATAAACAAAAGATTAGACGTACTTCTTGAAAATGAGAATGGGAATGTTATTTAATGCCTGACAGAACAGACTAGACGTAATAAA